>ML789550.1:186636-218274 GCA_009831015.1 Picea engelmannii
TAATCATGCGACACACTAAGATAGACACATTAATTGACAGTGGATCTCAATCTAATCTAATCTCAGAAGAATTGGTTAAGCAATTGGGGTTAAAAACACAAACTCATCATAAGCCTTACACACTTAAATGGATAAGCAATCATAATCAAATGCACATAACAAAACAGTGCACAATCAAATTTGCAATTTCATCTAAGTATGTGGACAAAGTAACTTGTGATGTTGTGTCGTTAAGAGAATGTGGAATGATTTTAGGTAGTCCATACTTATTTGATCGTAAGGCAATCTTATCCAGGACAAAGAATCAATATCAATTCACTAAAGTAGGTCATGATTATGTGGTTCATGCTCATCGTGTTAAAGCAAATAAAACACTTCAAACAAGGGAACAATTAACGAATGCAGTGCAAGCATGCAACAAACCAATAATTGTTTCAAATGAAGTAATTGATTTTAAGCAAGAACAAGACATGGTTGTTGAATGGAAAATCAATCATAAGTTGCTTCAAGATAAGCTCATGTCGTGCAGATATCTAAAGTATATCAGTTCATTTGCAGTCGTCTTTTTGATGCTGTCATTAGCAATGTTTTCTACATGGATGATAGTAGCTTCAGTAAGATGTAACAGGGTTCAAATGGATAACAATATACTGTCAGTTGTCATGATTGTGTTACAATTGATCTTGATAAGACAGGTGCACAGGACAGAGTTCAGAGACAGAGAGCAAGCCGGGTGGCCTATCCCGAGCTTGTTGACTGGTCAGTAACCTTTTGGGAACCAAAAGGTCTTATTGTGGGGAGGCGTGATCCGAAATCGGATCCAGGAGCCTGACAGGGATTGAAAAATGCTCAAAATGAAAGTGCTCGGAATGCAACGAAACCTGTTCCATTGCATCTGTCTCGTCTTCCTGATTCCGGCGGTATATTTACTTTTTCAAACGGGCTCCGTATGGAGAAGATATCGCATTTTGTCCGAAAAGTCAAACAGGCAAACAAAAATTGTTGATTGTGCAGTCTATACAGTTCGTACAGACGCTGACATGGCATGTCCGTACGCTGACGTGGCAGGTCCGTACAGGCGACGTGGCGGCTCTAGGAAGTGACATGTGGCAGGAATATTTGGACATTTGGGTGTACAGTTGGACCTATCCTGAGGTGACACATGTCACCACTGGAAGGGTGACACGTGGCACGGATGACGTCATCATCTGACGTGGAAAGGATGACGTGACAAGGTTGACATGGCAGTACGACCGTTGATGTGGACGAATCAATGGCTGACGCGTGGTATTCTTCAGTTGGATGTAGAGGTGCCACGTGGCCCAATCGTGGGCTACCACGTGGCACCCCGGTATTGGCCTATTTGGTTTTAGTTTGTTAATTAAAAGTTTTTGTAGTCGACCGGATTTGAACCGGTGACATCCTCCTTTACCAAAGCCTTCTCAAATTCCGACTTACCATCACACCACCCGTTGTTCCTTGATAGCTATGTATGTTGTAAAATATTTGAATTAACTTAACCTTTGATTCGACGGGGGGTCGGGCCAGGGCTTAGCCCCGGCCCGAGGTTTCATTGTGTATACATATGGCCATGCCATATTTGTTGCGCGGGAATATGGAGCCCAGTTCCGGTTTATAGACATAACCACAATATAAAAGTGCGTGGTTTTTGGTATATAGCCCACGGTTCCATTACTTTATCCATATGACCCTTGCACACCGTGAAATGGGTGCGGGGTTTTATTTGTGTAGCCTGTGGTTTCTTGGAATGCGCCATATGCCCATGACCTGGAGAGCGGTGGGAGTTAAAACGGTTTTGACCGTTAGCCCCTTTCTACATTTGCGCGAGGTCGTATGACCATATGCCCGAGTGTTTGACGGTTAGGGGCTGGAGGCTCCCTAACCGTTCTACGGTTTGCACCATTGGCACGGTTGCGCTCGGTGCCAAGTTTTTGCACTTAAATTAGCGTGTGAGCCAGGTTCAAAGGAGGAGGGTGCGTTCTGTAGAACCAGTGACAACAAGCTTGAAGGGGAAAACTTCCAGGAGGCCTAACTTCTTCGTTTTTCGACCGATTGAGGTGATGAAAGAGCCCAGAGAGGGGTTTTTGGCCACTCCAAAGCCATTAGAGAAATCAGAGCAGAGTTATACTAGAGGGAAATCAAGTTAAATCCATTTTGATGCAGAGAAGCTTTTGAGGAGGAGACACTATCAGACCATTTCTGGGAGCTTCGGACGTCTGTTTTGCGTGCCATTTTCTTTGCATGGTTCTAGAGATCTGGAAGAACATGACCAGATCATTCTTGTAGCCATTTGGCATTGCAGTGATGTACTTTTGAGCATTTGAACAGAAATAAAGAAGCCTCCCCCATAGAGAAAAGGCCCAGAGACGTAGGGACAGTTGTGTCGAACTCCGTTATCAATCTGCATGTTATGGTTTGCTGTTTATTCTTTCATTTCAGATCTGCAAATGTATATATGGATGTCATAATTCCTCTTCTTTTCTCATTCTTTCACTAAGTTTCTCAAATGGTTAATTAGTGCATGCAAAATTAAAACTCAACCATAAGTCATTAAAAGATCCAACGGATCACTCATATTCACATTCTAACATTTTATTGTAACAGTCTAACTTGGATTTATGGGAAGCCAACCAATCCATGCCAAGAAGCATGTCATAAGATCCTAAAGGAAGTATGTTTAGAGTTGTTTGTGTGGCTATCCCATTCGCAATGAATTGGCATGTTGGTAAGACCACTGTTACCTTTATTTTTGTTCCAGTGGCTAGATGTATCAGCCATGATTTAGCATGTTTTGTTGCATTTAATTTACATTTCTCAACAGTTTGAGGGTCGACATAACTCAGATTAGAACCAGGGTCAATCAAAATAGAAATAGGATGGTGGGAAATCATACCTTTCATCTCCACCACTGAAGCTTGGTGGCCATCTTGTCTATTATGTAGGGCTACATGTATTTGTTGCATGCTCCTAGCCACGTTATTGATTGTGGTAGCTTCTTAGATGTTGTATCCTCTCCTATTGTCTTGATGCTTATGTGGGCAGTCCCTCAACAATTTTTCTTCCCCACATCCCCAAAATTTCAAGGGTTCTCTATTTGTATTATGAGTCTTTCCTAGGGTTGATCCCAAGGGTTTATTTCCACTTTGAGATGGAAAATTTTGCTGATACACACTTTTAGTGGGAAGTCTCATCTTAGAGCCTTTCCCATGGTTCCTAAACCTTGAGGGTTTAAACCCTTTCTTCTTGAATCCCTATTTGCTTTCCTTTTTCCAATACTTTTGGGGTTATGCCTTGTGATTGAATTGTTCATAGAAGTACCTTTTCTTCCTAATGGTGTCTTGTAAGGTCTCAGGTTCATCAAACTCAATCTTGTCTCGAAAGGATTGAGTTAGTACACTAATGAATCGCTATATATTCATCTTTTCATCCTTGATATAAAGCACATACCTCATCAGCTCAAGGAATTTGTTGACATATTCATCTATGGTGAGTTGTCCTAGATTGAGTTCATAGAAATCCTTATTCTTTTCATCATAGTACCTCTCAGATACATACTTTTTCTTAAAATATTTCTCAAATTGTCTCCATGACAACTCCTTCTCATGAATTCGTTTCAAATTCCTAAGGTCCTCCCACCAGACGTAGGCCTTTCCATTCAAGTTGAAAATGGCTATTCAGGCATTTAAGTTTTCAAAGTAGTCATGTAATATGAAGTACTTCTTTAGGCCAAGTAGCCAAGCTTCTGCTTCTTCCTCCTTCTTAATATCTCCATCAAAAGTGGGTGGCTTAGATTTCTTAAACTCTTCAGGGTTACGACCCTTAAGACTTCTTCTCCTCTTTCTTCTCCCCTGAAGGGGTGGGCTAGTCTCACTGCTAGACAATTCCTTGGAGCTTTTAGTTCCCTTACTAGAGGATTATTCAAATGAGTCATTGACGTTAGCATGCCTCTTGGATCCATGTTGGGATTTCTTCGAGGTGCTTATTCTTGTGTTGTTACTTTCAAAGCCATGTTTTTGTATCTCGGGTGGGCTCTGAGTTTTCTTGGACTGATGTCTATCCACATTACTGGAGGCTGGCCCATGTTGTAGTTGTCTTTGTATATATGATAGGCCTTGTAGTAGGAATGCATTAATTTCAGTTTGTTTTTCTTGTTCTTTTATCATCCTTTCATTGTCTTCCTTACAACTTTGTAATTCTTCCATAAGGCTTCTTATAGTTTCAACTAAATCTCGAGGGGTTTCCACCACCTTCCTCTCATCAAAATCTTCTTCTCTATTATGTGAGCTTTCTCCAAACTCATAATGTGTCACCATTCTTCATGTTGTAGTTTCCTTGCTATCCACTCACTGTTTGAGTGTTGATAACAACATTTTCTGCTAGTCAGTTGTCCTCAAATTTTATGAACAACACAGGTAGTTTTTGTAAGGTCAAATTAGCTTCACTATTCCACATATAACATCAACATGCAATTCATATTTAAAAATTGTAAAAGTAGCATAAGGTCTCACTGTTTTCAGTAGTAAAGCTTAAATAATCTCTTACAGGTGGGTAGGGTAGGGTACCCTGCCCCTTAAAGGTTTTCTATTAAAATTTATTTCCTCTCTCTCATGAGCCCAAGAAAGCCAAGTTTTGTAACCTCACTCTAATACCAATATGTCACACAATCAACCCCCCAAGTAATCTTTAAAAGGAATAGCGTGTAATTTTTCGCTTTTCTACAACTCCCTAAATTCCTTGAATAAGGACACCGTCACCTTGTGCTCACCGAGAGATTTCCAACAACTATAACCTTGTCCAAAATTGAGCTCTGGTTTGAAAGTTATGACCTTCCAAAGTTTTGAGGTAATTATTGGCCAATGGCCATACCCTTTGCCATGTGGAATCCACGTAGCTTCACCTCTCTTGTGTCATCTGACATGGCACGATTGTGTCTTGGGTCATCACCCCCTGACAATGGCGTGGTTGTTTTTCGTAAGGCATATATCCCAGTCTTCATGGATATTAGGCCTTCGGCCCTTCAACGTTCTCTCATAGGTGTAAAACTTCCCAAAGATCCAAATTTCGGAGGGATACTTCCACTCCGAATATATATGGTGGAGCTATGTCCAACCTTGGATCTGACGAACGAGGTTTTCCACAAATAACACATGGTTTAGACATGACAAGGANCCTAACTCATGTCTAATCCCACGATGCCAGGTGGACCTTCCCAGACCCACCATGACACCATGTTGTATACAGGCCCGTCTAATCAGAGCTTGACACTTCGTCAAGGGGATTTCAACATTCAACACTTCAACACTTGTCCTATGCACCAACATACCAAATCTCTCGGAGCCCAGAAGTCCTGAATCCCCGAAATTCATCGCCATGTACTTCGGCCTTTAGTCTTCAGGATGGTTTCATAACTTGAACCTTGTATCTCCCGAGGTAATACTTCACCGAAGTACTTACGCTGTCCCACCCCACTAGTTGATTGAATGGTTGAGAAAAGGTCCCTAACGGATCCTTGATCTACGACCCACATCATTTATGAATTCCTTCCCTCGATCTCACAGTTGGAGGAATTTCGCCACTTCAGGATTACACGATTTCGTGACCTTTACCAATTTCAACCCTTCGATCCACGAAGGGTTACCTATCGAAGGGGTCATAAAGTGGAGACGACTGCTTGATGTCAGTTAATAGTACTGCTTACTCTATCCTTCCACTATACTTGATATAGTGGTTGAGAAATATCCCAAAGGACCCTTATATTAATGGCTCCCATTGGTTCGTAACTTTGGAGTCCTGGGATTTCGATTGCTTGTATTTGACGGACCAGAGTAGGTCAATGCCGAAGGACCATAGCTTATATTTGACGATCAAGAAGGGTCCCGTAGGATCCTTAGATCAACGTCTGAGAATGATTACTTGATCTAACAGTTACAAAAACCCTCGAAATGTCATGGATGACTACGATATCACGATCCTTTTTCAAAGGGTCTTCTCCATGTAATATGTGGCTCTTTTTACATGTATCCCAGGGTTCCTAGGCCTTGGTCTTATGGAAATCTTAGAGGCTCGAGGGATCAAGTTGGTAAGCCCGCATGAAAAGTAATAAGCCAGTGGGTTCGGTGTTATGGTCATTTGGAACCTCTGCACGCTCTGGAAGGCTATGCTTCATAAAATTAACCGAGAGTTATCCAAGCCCATGGACTCGGGCTTGATGTCACATGGAAAAATGGTTTGAAGGAAGCACCTTTCATTTACAAAACTCGAATTCTATAATAGGAAATGGAATTTCCAGGGATTGACGGGTTCAAAATAGTCCTATAGATTCCATCCCAACTCTATCTTTGCGGAATTATCCTCAAACAGTCCTTTTGAGGATTAACACATATAGATTCAAATAGAGGGTCAACTCACCATTTTCCCCAATTCCATTTAAAACCCATTAATAACAATCCTCCTTTTCTAAACAGGATTAAACAAAAGGCCATTGACAAAAAATGATATTCAAATTCTACTTCAAATTTCCCATGCCACTAGGCCATAGAGGTTACAAATTTTACCACTCAACAAGATAAATGAATTATGCCATCATCTAGCTCAAGAAAACACATGTTACAACAAAACCAGTCAATTCAATATAAACTCAGAATTACACTTATATGAAACTTTGAATTTAGTTGGCAACTGTTGAAAGGGGTTCCCTTTTCCACCCAACCATAGGGACAATTTCTCTTGGAGTATTCCTTAACTGGCCACCCCCTAGCTAGATCATGATGCCATGAGAGGGGTTCTATTTAATCTCAACGACATCAAGGGACAAAGGTTACTCTCCTTTTCCCACAAGAACCTGACAATTCAATTTTCTATCCACCAAGTAAGGGAGTCTGTTGGGATTGTTCACTCAATTACCACACTATGTTTATCAACTTTATTAGAAAACACTTTCCAAGCGCTCCTGTAACCAGGACAACTTAGTTCTTAGTTCTCTTCAGAACGAGAGAGCCTCGCACGCTCTTCTCTTCTTGATTGGTCCTCATACCCATTCGTGTCTCCTCTTCTTCTGTCCTCTGCCCATTATTTTTACCTTTCTTTTCTTGCCTTTCCAAACAATATTTCATGGGTCGGATCAAGAAGTTTCCAAATGGGTACTATGCCCATCTCCTCATTGACTCTTGAGGAAGAATTCCCAACTAACAGCCTGACTGGTAATTAGGTTTTATGGGCCAGAAAATTGTTCTGGGTTTGAGAAATTTATATCCAGTAGAGTACCAACCTGGAAGGGGTCATCTCACCATTATTGGTTCCCTTACCATCCCTCTCACGCATCATGATCTAT
This sequence comes from Picea engelmannii, assembly GCA_009831015.1. NCBI lineage: Eukaryota > Viridiplantae > Streptophyta > Pinopsida > Pinales > Pinaceae > Picea > Picea engelmannii. The sequence continues at coordinate 193,988 of ML789550.1, forward strand.
TTGGAAACCCTCTTTCAACAATCATGCCACAATTTCATGTTATTTAAAATAAAAAATATATACATTACCTTCTATAGCAAGGTTCATTGTCTGTCCAACATTCACATGATAGACTTGTCTATAGTCTTGTTCACAATAATAATAATAATTACAATTTGGGGAAAACAAGGGTGTTACATGTCTCTTCTTGAAAATCCTTATGAATATGTCTATAACTGACATCTTCTTCAAACTCAACTTCAGAAAATTCTTTCTCCTCTTCACTATTGTAGGAGAAATCTTTTTTATGTTCTATATCTGATTCAAGTTCTTTATTACAACAATGTTCAAAAGGAAACTTAGAATATGGAAATACAAAAATATTCTCTGGATCTTCTTGAAAATGTAAAAAATCATCAACACATACCAGATTTCTTGAAACAACAATGAACATTTGCAACTCATGACCATCCTCAAAAGAATAAATCTCCATCTGAAAATAATTTTGACAAATATCTTGAAAGGAAGAAATGAGTATTGTATCCTCTTGTATATTCTCTGAAACTTTTGTGCGATCACTCTCTAGTGATGCCTCTTCATTTGAACCTTCCATGCCATCTCCTTCATTTTTGTTGTTATAGTAAGCCTCCTTTTCAAAATCTTGTTCAGATTCATCATTTGTGGTTTCCCCTTCCTCTTCACTATTATAGGAAGAATCTTCTATATCTTTTGAAACTGATTTAAAACTTTCATTCCAACAACTTCCAAGAGGAAGATCAATGGAATACCTTCTTTTATAATGAGAATGGAACAATATATGAAAATCCTCCAGTGGATCTATGCAAGTAGTAGGTAAAGATGTGTACCATTGTCGAGCCTCTACAGCTAAGGAGAACATGAATAATTTCATGAAGACAACTTCATGAAAGATACTTAGCTGATGCATACATAAGTGAAAATCTATCAAATGCTGGGACATATTATCATCATCATCTTCTATGAATCTAGGAAGATAGTCTCCCTAGACCCCTATGCTAGGTACATGATTAGGAAATCTAGGTATATTTGAAAAATATAGCGGAGAAAACCTTGAAAATACTATATCAACACTTGATCTTGCCATTAAAACACAATGGAGTTTCTAGTGGGATCACAATGAATAAGGGAGTAACAATATTTTCAAGAACGATCGACTAGAAGAGCCTACTTCTTGACAGGATTCTAAAGAAGGATTCAAGAGGTCCATCAAAGGTTCTGGTGTAGGTTTTAAAGAAGAAAGAAAATATTTAGGTATATCATCCAGATTTACGGATTCAAAACTTTGATGGATAACAAAAGGAGATATTTATAAATAAGGGTTACCTGAAAAAGAACAGATATGACATTGTCTGACATTTCTCCAGGTGACAATATTTTCTGGCTATGAATATATCAGGACCTGATCATGATCAAGGTGGCTTCTGGTATGTCTTCTGGTAGACGCCATATTGTCCTTTTGTGGAGTTTCCAGGTGAAAAATTAACAACCAAGTGCATGAGGCATGTTCATCATCAAGTCTCAGAGCTTACAATACCATATCCCCAGGGAATATTTCTTCAATTTACGTTCCCTACAATGGCGCCATTTCAGATGTTATACCTCGAGATGTTCTAGGCTATTATTGGAATGATTTTGAGGCACCCCAGGGGCCAAGACTTGGGATGAATCTTAAGGCCATATTTGCAGTGAAATAGTTGTGCAATATTTGGGAAGTTTTTCCCTCTTTCTTTTTAAATTGTAGGACCTTAAACAGTCTCAGCTCAGATGAAAAATTCTCTCAACTATCAGAGGCATATGTCTACAAGTGTTTCAAAAAATAAAGATTTAAAGGAGAATGAAGTGATGATTTGGAAGAAAAACAAGATAAACATACAGGGCACTACCGAGAATGAATCTTGTAGCTTATGGAAATAGAATAGCGTGTTGAGAAATTAACAATTCAACAGTTGTAATAGGTTTATACAAACCAATAACACATGCTTCAAACAATTAACATATTCATACACTCAAATCCAAGGAGGTACCCTCTATATATCATTCAAATTCATAAAGAAAATGACAATAAATGGTCATACATTAAGAGGAAATCACTTTTGTTTCATTACCAGACATCATACAATAATATTGAACATGAAGAATGGCATGTTGTTTGAGATTTTATAAATAAGATCTAATACAAGAAAGAAAAAATGGGAGGAGATGCTTTACAGGAACACAAACACAATAGAAGAATTATAGAATAAAACTTAAACGTAGGCGATGAATCTTTGGTTGCATGTGGCATTTATCAACTGACTGTGCTCAAGGTTTCTGGCCAAACATATCTGGTTATAAGAAACTCTTCAATTCTCCAAAGAGAAGACCCTAACAATGGGCACATGATTCTCCTTTTATCCCTCTCTCTCATGCCCTAAAATACTTTTTGAAACCACTTCCAGCTTCTTGAAACCATTTCCAACTTCTTGATTCTTGGATGGTTTCTCCTCTTGGTAAAATTTGGTTTACCTTCACCTAGGTAATTTTTTTTTATAGAGAGAGATTGTGGGGCAATTGGAAACTCGCCAACCAAAATGTACACCACACCCGACTCCTGAAGAGATCTTTGTAATCATCTCTTCTACAAAAATTTGAATATACACTGCAGAGATCGTGTGACTTAGCCACCATTAGATCAAAACTCGACGAGAAATATCAGTTGTCGATCGGTACCCCATCGGAGGAATCAAGATCTGCAAAGGCATAAAACGCAATATTCATCGGATCTACTTGATCAAATCTGGATCATTAATCGGAGTCACACATGTCAGAGCGATTAGTTTGGGATTCAAACAAGACTCCAATGAGGGAGATTTGAAATTATATCTGGACTGTTGATCTGGAGTTGTGCAGTGAGGTCCGAAAGTAGATCCGGACCACTAATATGTGATTGAGATAAAATGTGGGCCATTTATTTTCCTTGACCAAGCCTGGAGTCACTTAATTATTGATGATTCCATCACTACTGTCAGTTGGGTCTTGCAGATACGTGTCAGCTTTTCATTTGTTCGCATGGACGTTGATGTGGCAAAGGGATATGACATGTGTCACTCGAATTTAATGCACTACCCTATATTTTTGGTAAATTTTACGTGTCCACATGGCATCCCCTGGTTATCCCCGACAGTGCTCTGATGGCAGGCTAACGTAACACCTAATCAGAAACACTTGGGATCAGAGATGAGATCTGGACCGTCAATCGGGGGGGCGTGCTTTCTTGAATCTGGCTCATTTATCGGAGGTACTCCATCAGAGTGATCAAGGTGTGGCTTCAAATGGGACTTCAAAGGGATTCAACATGATAATCTGGACCGTTCATCAGAGGTTCGAGAATCACTCTGGATCGCTGATCTCACTGTGGTAAAAAAACAAAATTTGGTTAAGGAAAATATCAACACGTTGATGCCAGCCTAGACATGTGGCAAATTTATACTGGCCAACAAGGATGCTGACATGGTAGGAGAGTGAAACACATGTCATCTATATATGATATGCTTTGGGGCGCTTTTGGTGGGTTCCACCTGTTCACATGGCAATATTTGATTGGCCCTGGCCGTACTTTGCTGACAGGATGATGTGACACTTGATCGGGAGGCTACACGATCAATAATAAAATATGGATCATTGATCTCTTAGGACACAGTTGATGGTGCGATGAGATCTAGGTCGTCCATCGAAGGTGCTCCATTCAGAGTGTTGAAGGCTCAGGCTCAAACGAGACTCCAATAAAATGATTGCGAAGACTAATATCAATCGTTGATCAGAGAAACAAGAGATCAAATGAGGGCCATTGATCTCACCATGTTAGAAAGAAAAAATAGGCAAAGGCATGAACATTTTCAGGCTGACGCCACCCTGGACACGTGTCACCTTCTCATTGGCCCATGTTGGGGCTGATGCGGTAGACATGTAGGACGTGTGTCACCCAGATTCGATATTTTCATGTATGCATGTGGAAGGTTCCACATGTCCACATGGAAGCTTCAAATTAGCTCTGATAGTGCCTCGTTGACATGCCTAGTTGTCATCTCTTTTTCATTTCACCAACGATGACGTTGTCGTCGACACTGTGAAAACTTGCATCGGGAGCTTTGCTTTTCACTTTACCGACGACGATATTCGTGATGATCTTCACCATTAATATTTTTTCGACACGAGGTGAGCCATTGATCTATCGTCGGAATAAGGAGTCATTGATTTGTCGTTGAAACCAAGAGAGTCGTTGATTTGTGCTCGACCAAAAGCCACAATCGGTTAATACATTGACAAGGTCATGATGATGTCACCCTGGGCACGTGGTATATTTTCATTGGTCCACGATGGTGCTAAGGTGGCAAGGAAATGGGACACATGTCACCTAGTTTTTATAGATTTACCTATGCTTTCGGTGGGTTCCACATGTCCATCTGGAATTCGCTAATTGGTTTTGATAGTGCCTCGCTAGCGTGCTAACACAACCCCTGGTCGAGAGGCTTTAATAATCGAGAGAAGATTTGGACCGTTAATCTTCTCAGGGGCATGAATGATGGCACTTATCAAATATGGGTTGTTTGTCAAAGGTGCACCCATCGAGGCATTTGAGAGTTAGGTCGCAAGGGAAACTCCGACGACTATTGATTTAAAGGCCAGGCGCATGACAAATTTTGAGTCGTCGATCTCTTGGGGCTCAAAAAACTTCCTGAAATGTTGTGCTTTTAGGTCATGGTCTTATGATATACTCCTGTGACAATAGACTTAGGCCCCTTTTCGAGCGTGACAAGCCCCTTTTGAACCACACCAAGCCTCTTTTGGACTACGACAAGCACTTGAGGGCTTAATTTATGTCTTATGCGCACAAGGGAATGTATTTTTCTTCTTGTTTCTCCATTCCTCAGAAAAATTTGACTATGAATTGCGTAGAGGCTCTTCAAGATTGACTTTCTGCTGCTAACTCATTTAATCTCAGCCTTATAACTTCAGTTATTCTTCAATTAATTGCAAGAACAAATACAATACTAACAGGGAGGAATGATTGTTATCCTTTCCACCCATGTTCAATTCCCAGAAGTGACATGTTGAGCTCTTAATGAATATATATTGCAATGGCTTCAAGATCAATTGTTTATTATCCTTGTTCCCTAAAGAACCTAGGGTTTACCCTGGGTACCATCCTCGAAATGAGGGGAAGTAATCGAGGGTTTTCCCCAGGCTTTCTAACTTCGAAAAAAGCATCTATTGGGCACTACCCAATTCCTCTTTTGGTGATTGTCCCATGTTAATAATTTATTTACTAGAGCCCATATATTCTTATTACATTATATTGTTATTGTAGAATATAGTTTATCTATATTAACTTTACTAATTTATGTATACTTTAGTTGAATTATATTGATTTGTGGTGGTATATTTTCTATTGTAGATTAGCAAAAATGTCTTTCAAAATGTCGGGTTCTGAATACTATGTAGACCTTGTTTTCAATATATTAAAATTTGTTGAAGGAATATCCTTCTGAAGTAGAAATAAATTGCACAACAACGACATCAACCTTGGATTCTTCATTGTAAATGCTACTCAATTTTGTAATGGAGATATTGAATTGTTACATGCATTAAGAGGAGAAGATATGTTGTTAGAAGCAAAATATGCCTATATTGAATGTGATGCATCACAAATTTTTATATAAATTGAATACTCTCTACAACATGTTGAGGTGAAGGAGATAACTAGCATCGATTCTAATAGTGGAGATAAACATATTCTACATAGACCTAGATTTTATTTCCTTTGAAATTTAGATTGTAACACAAATTTTTAGATCATGGAGATTGCATTACCATAGGTCTTATGAAAAATGCGGAAGAAAATTATTCTATTGAAGGGAATATTTTGTGATCTTTCTTATTTAGTGTTCTAGTGAAGGAACTGGTGTTTCCTTGTGACATTTTCTTGTTAGAGTTAGAGCTTGGCAGCCTTATATCTCAACTAATAAAAAATGGTGGATTTCAATACATATTCAATCTTTAATGTTCAAATCATTAAGAAATTTTAAGGTTCAATGAAATTAATAAACTAAAATAAAAAAATTATGTTAATGGGATAAAAGGTGAATCAAGTCCATCAATTTTCTTAAAAGCCAAATTATAATTCCAGGGGAATAATTTCAAATGTCTTAGAAGGAGATGTGACGCACTTTGCACCACTAGATGGTAATGAATTTGGCGTTTTAATCCAAAAATTCTTCATCCATTGTGAGAATGTTTTCTTACCAAAAGGTTCTCTTTGAAGGTGGTTTGAAAGTTACTTGCTTGACCTTAGTGATTCCCTTTGTATGTCATATTAAAACACATGAAAACAAACCTAGTGTCAACTTTTGGGAAGTATTCAAAGCACATACTCTACAAATCGTGTATCCACCTATGGATAATGTATATTATGTCAATATAAATTGTGACAACAACACCGTGCAATCTAGTAAAATTCCAAATTAGGAGTGCATCTTCTAAAAGGAAGTCAAGTACAATATATATAGAGAGAGAAAACATTGATGAAAGTATATTCTATGGAAAAATGAGCATTGCATTTTTTTTTGTTTCTAAAATTCCATTTTAGTTAATGGTTAAGGGTAATAAGAAGGCGTGTCTCACAAATTAAAATTCAAAAGGAGAATTTTTAGTAAATTCTCTGGCATCAAATGCCCTTATTTCCCAACAAGGAGAGAAAAAAAAAACTTCACTTACAATGAAGTTTGTCACGGTAGATGTCTATAAAATTGCATGGTTTAAATGTTATGGAATAAAAAGAAGAAGTTTTTTCTATGTAGAGAAAAAACACTTACACTAAACCAACCAGGAAAGAGAAGCCAAAATTGAACAAAAAATAATCAATGACAATCACATAGTACAAATAGATTTGATATTGGAAACCCTTAACCGGGAAAACCAACATTCCTTGGGTGATTCCCACTCTCTTTTTGTCTTATTCATTCACATAATAAATAGTTACATCACTAATCTTGGTCCACACCTAAGACAAAATCATCATCCTACTCTCTTGCTCTTACACGAACGACCCTGCAACCAGTTCAACTTACATCTACATGGCCCTTACACACCTCTCAAATACGATATTTTTATCACCTAAGATTAACCTTTCACATTATTACATTATGTCATGTTTATAGGCTTTATAGCATGAAAAATCCTAATTCATGGCACCTAAAAACGATTACAGATCCATGTAGATGATTGGCTACAATCCCGCAAATCGCTATATTATGTTATAGTCGACTACCACTCAACCTCCTATCGACCTCCCATCAATTGAAATTTCAACCTTCCAGTAGACCACTTCAACCTTCGAATTAACCATCGAATTGACTTAATCTTCCAATCTAACGCTCACTGATTCGATCCACCTTGACAAGCATGTCAATTAGACCGACTTTCAACTTCAAAGAATATAACAACCCAACATTCTCCCACTTGTTGTCTTCTTTTCTGAAATAGGAACACATGAACTTTCATTCACTGACCCAGAGTAGCAATGCCCATTACCTATCTACACCAAGAGAAATTCACCGCACTCACATACTTGGTCAAAGATTCTGTAATGTTTTCCAAAGTGTCTGCCTTCTCTAGTAGCACCTTCTTTCTTTCCACCATGTCTCTAATGAAATGGCATTGCATATCAATATTCTTCATCCTGGAATGGTAAGTTGGGTTCTTTGCCAATAAAATTGCACTCTAACGATCACAATTTATCGGCATAGGATTCTATTCAAACCCAATCTCTAAACATAGTCAATGAAACCATATTGATTCTTTGCTTGCATGGGTGGCTTCCATGTATTTATCTTCCATTGTCGAAAAAACTATTACTGCATGTCTCTTACTCATCCAACTGATTGCTCCATTGAACATATTTAACACATATTTGTTGGTTGACCTTCTTTGATCAAGATCTCTTTCCCAGTTGGCATCTACAAATACATATACATTCACTTTTATATCAGTTTCAAGTTTCCCTTAGTTACAGATTGCATATTTTGTTGTGACATGTAAGTACATAAACACTCTCTTAATAATAGAACAATGCTCTTTTCCAAGTGTTTACATGTACTTGCTCAATACTTCCACTGCATGAGCAATATATGGTCAAGTGTAGACCATTTCATACATTAGAATACCAAAAAAACTTTCATAGGGAACATGCACCATGTCATATATTTCTTCATGTGTCTTTGGACACTTTTCAACAATTAGTTTTACTCCTATAGGAATTGGTACCTTGACCAATTTTCAATCCTACATGTTGAAACACTTCAAGATTGTTTCTGTGATAGTTGTTTCTCTACTGCTCTTTATTTTTATAGCTTGTTTAGTTGCTATAGTAAGTCGTTCATGTTTTTTCTTTCATCAATTTTTGCTATAGTTGTGACCCTGTCGGAATTAGTCCAAAATTGTAGCGGGATAACCACTTCCTGTCCATAGACTAGCTTGAACGGATTCTTCCCAATCGATATTTTGAATGTTGATCTATACACCTAGAGGATTGCAGGAATATTATCATCCTAGTCATATTTATTTATGCCGTAGATCTTTGTAAGTCCCTTGTGTAATGTTTTATTAAAAGATTCAACTGCCTCATTTGCTTGTGGGTGATAAGCTGTCGTTTTTCTATGGTCGATTAAATTTTTTTCCAATAGAAATTTAATTATTTCATTCACAAAGTGAGTTCCCTGGTCGTTGATTAGTGTCAGAGGACAACCAAACCTTGTAATTATGTTTTTGTAGATGAATTTAGTTGCTACCTCTTTGGTACATGATTCGAATGGATCAACTTCTTTCCACTTGGTACATCATTACTAATTTGAATGGTACATGATTCGACTGTAGTAATGATGTACTTGGCACCAGTTCTTCTTTCCTTCTGTGTAAATGGCCCGATGAAGTCTATAACCCATATTTAGAAAGGCTTGATTAGAGTTTATTGAACTTAGTGGAATTTAGTTTTTCCAAAAAGGTCGTCCAATCCTATAACGACTATCACGTTTTTTTACTTGATCCTGACAGTCTTTATACAATGTCATCCACCACAGGCCTTCTTGTAGTACCTTCGTAGCTATTGTGTCTGTTTGGAAATGTTCTCCGACTGCTCTTGCATGGGATTCATTGATGATATCCTCCCGTTCATGTTCTGGCACACATCTTCTTAAAACATCATCCATTCCCATTTTGTATAAGTATCCGTTAATGATTGTGAATGGTGCAAATTTCATGGCTAGAGCTTTCTTTTTGTTTGTTGGGAGGTCCTTCGGGGCCTTTCCTTTTTATAAAAAATTGGTAATATATTCTAAATCTTTAGGTCCAGCTTCGACTCTGAATAAGTGGGCATCTGGAAGGTCATCATCGATCCCTATAAGATCTTTTCCTATTTCTAATCGTGAAAGGTGATCAGGTCGGACATTCTTTTTCCCTGGTCATATGATTACGTCAAATTCAAAGTCCTAAAATAATTGTAACCACCGACAAATATTGCCTTGATGAACTGGTTTATTGACCAAGTATTTCAATGTTTGATGGTATGTAAAAAATGTAAAGGGATTTTCAAGTAAATAGTGACAGAACTTTTGTAGAGTGAAAATCATTGATAGGGCTTCCCTTTGAATAGTTGAGTAGTTTCTTTCTGCTTTGTTCAGTTTTCGACTTGCAGACGCATTTGGGTGATCCATTGTGTCATCGTATGGCTGAGCTAAAACCGACCTGACAACTACATTGGACACATCGACATGGACATGGAATTTTCTCAATTAGTCTGGAAATTAGAGAATGGGTGCTTCGACCAACTTCTTCTTTAAAAATTAGAAGGATTCTTGGCAGTTTTGGCTCCATTTTAATTCGACATCTTTTCGTAAAAGATCATCCATTGGGAAGGTGATGTCCAAGTAGTGGCATATAAACTTCCTATAATAACCAGTATGACCCAATATATTTTTGATCTATTTTTTATTCACGGGTGGTTTTAGATCAAGGATAATATTAATCTTAGCCATGTTGACCTTTACCCCATCTTTACATATCACATGTCCTAGCAGGATTCCAATAGGTGTGGAAAATATGCATTTTTTGATGTTTAATGATAGTCGAATTTGTTTACAGCGTTCTAGCATAAGTCGAAGCCATTGTATGTAATTTTTGAATAGATTATAGATTATCCAGTCGTCGAAGTATACAACCATGGTTTTGTAGATATACTCTTGAAATGATTTGACCACTATTCTTGAAAAAACTATTGGCACTTTCTTCAGTCCAAATGACATTACTCTGTAGGCAAAAGATCCAAATTCTGACACAAATGTTGTTTTTTCCTGATCTTCTTTTGCTATTGGCACCTGGTTATATCCTGAGAATCCATCAGTAAATGAATAAAATTCGTGACCAATGACTTCATTTATGATTTCATCAACAAAAGGGGTGGGGAAAGGATCTGTCACAGTCTGTTTGTTGAGTCCCCGGAAATCAACACAAATTATTAATTTCTTTGGATCATGTTTCTTTGGTTGCACCACCATGGAACTTTCCCATTCTTCCTAGTCAATAGGATAAATAATACTTGCTTGTAGCATTCCTTCGATCTATTTTTAAACGATCGGTTTATATTTATGTGCTAAATTGTATGGTCATTTTTTAATTGGATTTTCTCCTGGGATAAGTTAATCTTCATTTCCTCTACAAGTCCTTTCAAATCCTTGTAGTCGCGTGAAAAAACATATAGATACACTTTCAAAAGACTGACTATGTCGGTTGTTTGGTTGTTAGACCAATAGTCACCTATTCGTACCATTTTTGGTTGACCATCATTTGATATGTCAAATTCCTTCATTTTGATTTCTCCGTCCATCCATTATGGTGGTTTTGATTCATCGAGATGGTGTTCTCCTTCTTCAATTTTTATAAAGTTTTTTGGGAAGTCGGGTTGTTGCTGATCTTCTTTGTGTTCTGTGGCTATACTTAATACTTAATTCACATGATTCTTCAGTGTTGGATGGTATTTCTTCCACTAGAAGCTCTGTCCTGGCCATTTTATATTCTCCATGTCGATCCCCTATGCAGTTGAGATTTCCTTGTTTTCTACCAACACAAAATTGCAAGTTGATGTCAATCCTCCATCGACCGACATCTTTGCTTTTTATTTCTGTATAGCTAGTGAAGGAATTTCTAGAAATTTTTTTATTTGGTGTGTTGCATCTTTCAAGTGTTCCTCTACTGGATTAAATTTGAAGTCTTGCACAAAATTTTCTTTGATTTCAACCCAGTTTGAAGTGTGGCCGCAAGATTATTCAATCTTATACCATTTGCTCAGTATCTCATCTAATGTACTTGGAAACATATGGGGCCATACCATTTCATCCTTATATCCTATTATTTTCCATTCACTTTCACAACATTGAATATGTTATGCTGGATCATAACCAATTTTGAATGTGGGAATATCTGCATCTTTGGATAATTTCTTGTCTCTGAATCTTTCAACGAAGTATGTCGAAACAATCATCCATGTTTGTAATTAGGGGGAATGTGTTTCCCACCATATTGTTGCTTTACCTGTGAAAGTTTAAACAAGGATTTGTGTCCTTCCTTGCTCTCCTATGGATTTTTCTACCTCTTCAACATGGGTTGAAGGGGTATGTTGTTCACTGTATTGCAAGGGTTTCCTTATCTGATTGTCGGTCAGAATAAGAGTGGGAGTTTGTCGAGTTATTTTTTCATATACTTTTGGTACAACTTAGATTGAGTAGCATGTCTTAATATGTTTCTTTGGAATTATTTCGATAGACCAACAATCTTTCACATGTGCTTCATAATTTTCTATTTGCCAGTTGTATAAGGTGGAGTCAGAATTATGTCTGACTGACATGGGGGATTCTCTCAAAATTTATCCTTCTGCGGTCGGTTCTATATAATCTTATTTTTCATTGTTTATCTGATATAGACATTTGTATTCTTGATCTTCATCCCATGACTCCATCCATGGTTTTCCTTCCTTTGGATCCAGGGGAATAATTATTTTTCTCCCACTTCCTTTCAATTTAATTATATCTCTTTCCATGGAGATAGTTTCTTTCATTCGTCGACCCCATGGATGACCAACACGAGATGCATACGTTGGAATTCCTTCGACAAGGTTGATCACCTTGAAGTCAACTAAATTTGGTATTCCCATAATTTGAGTGTCGACATTTCTCAATATTCCAATTGGTTCTATTAATCTTTGATCAACTAACTTAAGATAATTTAGAGTGGGTGCTAGGTTGGGTCAGCCCATTTGTACCCATGTTTCTCGTGTAAAATATTGACTTGTGAACCAAAATCAACAACCACATGATTGACCATCATTCCATCGATCTCCAAGTCGACTTGTGGATCGTAATCTTTATTGTTATAAGAGAGGTGATTTGCATCCTTGGTTAGTTTTTGACCATCTTTGTATTCTCACAGTATGTTGAATAGGTCCAACAACCTACTTATCGAATGTTTTTCTTTGAGTAGTTGCAAAAATTCCTGGATGGTGTCTTCATTTCAAATTCTAGGATTTTATTGATCTTCTGTGGAATTCCTAAAGAATTTAAGAGCTTCTCTCATGATTTTCTCTTCTTTATCTGGGTTTGGGAAGTTGTTAGCCTTCTTTCTTTGGTAATTTTTTTGTGGAGTGTGAATATCACGTCTTGCACCCGACCTTGTAACGATATGTAAGTTTTTGGAGTTCCTCGCCTCTTCCTTGGATACTGCATGTAGTAGATTCATAATTTTTCTTGGTATAGTTTTGTCGAGTACTACCGGGAAATCTTCTAAAGAGTAATCTCTAATGCTGCATATCTTGCAAAATTTTAGATCAATTTTGTCTTTTATATGAGAATCTGCGTTGTCGTGATCATTTTTCCAGCAGTTAAAACAATATGGTCATCCACGACCTTGACCTCGACCACCAAATCCACGTCGACCTCCTTGACCTAAACCACGACCATTGTAGTAATCATCTCTTAGACCATATTTACTTTCTTGGTCAATGGTCTCTGTGTGGTAGAATCTTCATACATTATTCTGATTTCTAGCATCTAGATGGCATTATGATGTTCGGTGAACGGATGCTTCACAAATGTGGCACCACTTCATGTATTTTATATTATGTGGACAATCTTGTATACTATGATCAGTTAGGAATTCACATATATTACAATATTTATGGGCTTGTACTCAGTGGATGTCTATTGTTTGTGTTCTCTCATTTAGGGGACAATTATCCTTTTGTGTTCGTCCCTGGTGCATGTGGTGCACCATATTTTGTTGCGTCGTATAGATATATTTTTTATTGTTTGTTGCAAATGTTCTATTTTTTCCTCAAGTCTCTTTGTCGTCGAGGAATTCAGCAGGCTATCTTCATCTGACTCAACTTATTGTTCCTTCTGTATCATTTCTTCACAGTTGGTTATCTCGTATAAGTGTAGTGGAGATCAAATTCTTGGAAGTAACCCAACTACATACCAATGGACTATCAAGTTTTGATCGATCGTCGTTGGGATTTGACTTAGGATATCTTTGAATCTCTTGCATATTCTCTTATGGAATCACCTGGTATTTATTTGATTTCTTTTAACTTTTGAGTTGCTAGATGTGTGATGTCATAAACTTTAAAGAATGCTCAAAAGATATTATGTATTTCTACCTTTGAATGAGTTTGATTTTTCATGTAGTTCATGAACCATGTTAAGGCGCGGTGGATCAATGCAGCTACAAATTGATCCATTTGTTTATCCTCATCTGTAATATCATCTACATCCCAAAAAAAATCACATACAAACCAATGGTGTTTTGAGTCCTCCTCTCCTTCATAAATGGGGATGTGGTTGAATCCCATTTTGAATTTCTTGGCAGGAATGCTCGATTTTCTTGGTGTTTGAGCTACTATTGATGTCGAATATTCTGGTCAGTTTTTGTCTGCATCTGACAATGGATGATACTCAAGGAATAGTTATTTCTTCTTGAGTTCAAAAAATGCGTCCTCAATTTGAGAAATTTGATCTTTATATTCAACTAATCGTCGTTCCAAAGGTTGTGTTGCTTCCAAACTATAGTTATTTCTTATCTCGAGATTATATGTGGTAGGGGGGTTGATTCAGTGAGGTCCTTGATTTGGATAATTATATTTTTGACTTCATTTCTCTTTGTCTCGACAATCAATGCATCTCGTAGGTTTCTCTGGCCATCCATTCTATACCATAATCTTATAGATTGGTCATCGATCTGAAACCATTGTTGGAGAAATTCTCTTATCCGTGGACTCATTTACAGTGTGGGATACGTACATAAATCTGGTCCAGATTCTTCGTAGTCCATACTTTCTGGTTCTTTGACCGATTGATGGATGTTCAGTTGTGTGTCGTTGCTTCTGTCAGGTGTCATCATGGTTGTTGTGGTTTCCAACTCTGGTCGATATTTGTCTGACTCAGACTGCTCACGTGCTCTGACATGCTAACTCTCCTTGAAATATTTCTATTTGACTTTTTATTATTCAATGAGTTACAAAGTTCTTCTCTTTTCTGTTGTTTTTTATCATGTTCTACTTTTTGGATATCCATGTATTGCTTATGGGATTTCTTTCCTCTTGGCGACATTTAGTCTTAGGAAACACTACTTCTTGTTTTATGGCATCTCAAAATTTTGACCGACCCCCCATTGCTGACCCAACTTATTCTAAGTCAGGAGCGTTGGCCATATTTATTTCTTCAAGAAGTAATCCCAAGCTTCTCTTGTATCTTTGCACTTTGCGTCAAGAAATGCTTCTCACTTTTCATCTCTTTCTTGGAAGTTTCTATTTGGAAATGGTGTGCCTAATCTTGGTTGGTATTCGACGATATCACTAACTCCCTTTTCGAGGAGAAATTTATGAATAAGTGTTGGAATCATGTAGAAAAATCTGTTGTGCAATTTAGTGTAGAATTTTTTTTTATTTTGTCAAGGGACGTCCGATCTTCAATGGCTTGTTTTGAAATATAATCTTCAATAATTATTTCGAGCCAGTTGTGCAGGTTCGTTCTTCCTCTGTTCATCAACCTTAGGCCTAGCTTCTTGTCGGGTGTCAAACTACGCATCACCTGATCTGTTAATGTGTTGAAACAATGCTTCTATGATAGCTTCAAGGAATCTTTCTTGTGTCTCTGAAAATAATCGCGACCTTGCTTCGACTACTGAGAGGTTATTCCTTCTTGTGAAGTTTCTAATGTAGTTCTCAATTTTGTGCTCCCACCACTCACATATGTCTTGTAGAGTTAGCATTTATGTACACATCTACATTCCCAAATTCAGTACTATCGGTAAAAAAACCAATGTTGTAATCTAGGGAAAAGTAAGAAGTGTTACCAGTAGATCCTTACATAGACATCATAGAGATACATGCATACACATAGAAATAAGTAGAGACATACACAAGTAATGAGAGCCCAAAGAACAATCATTTTATTATATGATAGACAATACATCACAATTACACATAACCTCTCTCATGAAGCTATCTGAGCCTTCATGTGCTTATCTATTTATACCTCTTCCAGGTAGTTGTAACTACTTAATTGCCTAGGTCGGTCGATTAACAGAGACTTCGACCGAATTCTACTTCTAGCTACGTTAGTCGTCCGATAGGTTCTAAGTCGACCACCGGCTCTAGTCGACAGGGTCGACTAGCCCCTACAACAACATCCATGTTTTTTCCAACCAGCAACATGTCATTGACATACAAAACTACATATATGAAACGACTCACTTATTTCTTGGAATATACATAGTTATCATCCTTTCTTCTCACAAATACAAAACTAAGGATTTAAGTGTCAAAATTTTGGTACCACATCCTTGGTTGTTGCTTTATACCATAAATAGCTCTTTTTAGTTTTCATACCCATTCTTTCTCATCCTTCACTGAAAATCCTTCAATATTTCATGTAGATTTATTCTTCCATGTCCCCAAATAGGAACATTGTCTTCACATACATTTTCTCTATCTTAAGATCAATTTTGGAACCATAGACATTAGTACTATAATGGAGGTTAATTTTGAAATAGGAGAGAAAATCTCACCAAATTTGACTCCCTTGACTTGGGAATACTCTTTCTCTACCAGTCAAACTTTGAATTTCTCGACCTGTCCTACTGTGTTCAACTTCTTCTTGAACACCCACATACTAGTAGCAAGTTTCCTTCAATTAGGTAGCTCGACCAAATCCCATGTCTCATTCTTTTGCAAGGATTTTGTTTCTTCGACCATGGCCTCCTTCCAAAGTTTCCCCTTTGTCGAGTCGACTACCTCCCTGACTAAAGTGGAAGATAAAAATGTAGAAAAAAAATACGGTGGAACATACCTTTTAGCCAAATTCCTTACTTTTTTAGACCTCCTTACAACTAGAGTTAGTTGTTCCACCTCTTCATTTGATTAATTTGATTCATTTGAATCATGTTCTTCTTTCCTCAACTCAAATACCAAATTCTTTGGTTCTTTCTTAATTTGAGCCTCTTCAATCCTAGAAGTTCCTCTAACTTCCATAAAGATCAGATCTCGACTATAAACCATTTTATTCAACACTAGATCCCACATCTTATATCCTTTCATTCCATCCTTGTACCCAATGAAAATACACTTGGATGCCTTATTGTCCAGCTTATTTCTCTTTTCCTTGGGAACATACAAAAATGTATCATGGAAAAAAAATTTGAGATGTGAAAGTGAAGGATTCTGACCAAACCATAGCTCATGTAGATTTGAGTCGACTAGCTCTGATGAAGGAGACCTATTTACCAAATATCATGCCTCGTCGACTACCTACCCAAAATTATTGTGTGATCCCAACACTACTGAGCATGCTCCTTTCCTTTTCCATCAATGTACTATTCATTCTATCAAAAAATCCATTCTATTGCAAGGTATATGGAATGGTATTTTGGTGTGCTATGCCAGATTACTTGCTGAATTGCTCAAACTCTTTACCACATAATTCACCTCCGCTATCAATGCTTAACACCTTGCTATTTTTATCTATATATTTTTCCACAAAGGATTTAACCTCTTTGAAATTACTAAAAAAATTATATTTCTTCCTCGAGAAATATATCCATGTCTTCCTAGAGAACCCTGTTGATATTATGGTAGTTGCGGGAGGTATTCATCTCCATGTGTAAACCTAACGAGAATAGAATATTCTGAGAAGCAAGAAGAAACCCTAATTGATTGGTTAATAACCCTAGAAGACAAGTCGGCTCAAGGGAATGACTTGTATTAGGTATTAGTCTCCAAGAGAAGAAGTCGGCAAAAGGAAATAATATATACTAAGGAATTAGTACCCAGAATAAGAAGTCAGCCCAGGCAGTCTGCCAGATTTAGTATAAATACAGGAGGTCAATCTTCATTCTGGAAGGCATTCTCAAAACTGTAGAAGTACTTGTGCGCACTGCAGTTGGCCAGTTTGTGCGCAAGTCTGGAGGAGAGTTGTCGTTGCAGTTGCTGCAGCTAGTAGATTTTGGTTTTGGCTTGGACTATCTCTTGGTTATGGTTTGGACTATCTGATCAGCTCTTGTTTGATGCACTATCCTTGGATAAGGGTGCGCTACCCTTTGTTTGGCTATCTAGCCTAGGATTTGCTTTTGGAATGATTCTCTGTCAAGGTTAGGTGCTCGGAGGGTGTCTTTGGCCTATGGTTGGGTGACGATAGTGATATTGTATATGGTAAAATGAGCACATTCTAACAGGTTATGGGCCCACACCTCCTTCATTCAGTCTAACAACTGTAAGGGAGCATAGCCATAAGGATACTAAGCTCGTTGAATAACTGTCGCTAGGGTTTCTAGCAGGAGCAGTTACTAAATCACTGCCGCTAGGGTTACTAGCAGGTGCAGTTGCAGAAACCCTAACCCTATCGTTGAGGCACCTTAAGTGAAGGGATTGACCTAATTTCTGGATAGATTAGTGCACCCTAGCCTAGTGCACCTTCTGGTACTCTCAACAAGCCAAGCATCAAGTTTGAGTTTTTGATCAAATCTAGGGTTGACCAAGTCAAGGCAACCATGACCTACTCTATGAAGTCAGAAAAAAAGTTAGATGGGGATTCTAACTTTAGAGTGTGGAAGACAAGGATTGACCTCATCCTTGCCAATAATAAAGTGTTGGATTTCGTGAAAGGAAATATCGTGGAACCAAAGTTTGAAGAAGGAAAAGAGAAGGAACCACAGAACATTGCAGTTATGGAGAAGTTCAGAGACAGTGACATCAATGCCATGAGTATCATAGTGGAATCTATAAAAGACCACTTGATACCCTACATCTCCCATCTTGACTCATCGAAGAAGATGTATGATGCCCTAACAAACCTCTTCTCATTCAGAAACATCGGACAAGTAATGAGTCTGAAGAATGAGCTCTGTGACATGAAGATGAATGATGATGACAACATAACATCATACTCTGTGAGGATCTCTCAGTTAAGAGATCAACTACAAGTTATTGAAGAGATCATCTCAGAGAAGGAACTGGTAAATATAGTGCTCAATGGTCTTCCCAAGACATGGGATGCATTTTCCACAAGCATGAACACAAGGAAGGAGTATCCTACATTTGAAGAACTTTGGACTTGCTATGCACAAGAAGAATCAAGGATCAGTGCAAAAGAGAAACCTCAAAATAAATACGATGATCAAGCCTTCACAGCAAATTTCAAGCATTCCAGGAATAAAAAGAAGTTTGGCTCCAGAAAGAAACCAAATCAAGAGAAATATATGTCAAGAATACAATGCTTCAATTGTCGAAAGTATGGTCACTACAAGAATCATTGTCTCGAGTTAAATAAAAGGAAGGAAACACATGAAGCATCAATTGCCGAAGAAAGGGAACCCTCAAAGAAATCCAAGCAGGACAAAATAAACTTCTTCTTCTAAGACAAGGTAACAATACTCTTCATAGCTCTTGTATATACCATATATTATGTACATATCTTGCATACCCATTTCTTAGAAGATAACATGTTCAAAGAAAAACTATGCCTATGGAAGAACAACAAGATAAGGATTGCTATCATTATGACTACAAGTCAAACAATACACATGAAAGGTTGAAGTACATCAAACAATTCATGTGGAAGTTATTACATAAGTAATAGTTGCGAGATAAGTCGAGGTCAGAATCAATCTTGAAGAAACCTAGAAGAAGTAAAGACAGAAAGAAGTCAACAATCAAGAGGAAATTGGAGAAAGACTTATGACACCTTGCAGAAGACAATAAGGATGCAGATGGAAGCATGGATTATGTTAGATGGAGGGAGTTGATTATGTACTCCCAAAATAAAAACATGCACTCATACATGAAGCAAGGATTAGGAGGGATCTAATCCTATAATCCATTGAATATGATGAAGTATATATCCATGGTAGTATCCATGAAAAGCAGTACATGTTCAATTTGACTTTAGAAGAAGTCTTATTCGAAAAGAAGCCTCAAAGTACCCTTGGTTTTCCATCCACATCCATGATCCTATGATGAAAGGAAGAAGGCAGAATCTTCAAGGCATGAAATCTATAGAAAACTCCATGAACTCAAGAGCTAAAGAGAAACATAAGGAAGAACATGAAGATTCCAAGAGAGAAAGAAAAGACAGAACAACCAGTCAATGTATCAAGAATCATAAGACTACCAACCTGACATGAACTCACTAAAAGCAATCAAGCAGAGGAACTGAAAGTTATGACGTGAAAAATGTATGGAAAACTTATGAATTAAAGCATTGCGAGATCTAGAACTAGAGATTCTCCCAGATGGGGAGAGAAGACTATGATGATTGTTCATTCCAGTAAACCATACATACCTCTGCATGAGACATTATATCATTCGCAATATCCATGGGTTGGAGTTAACATCATACAAATGTAAGGATTGTTCTCCTCAACAGAGTAATCAAACAAAAAAGTGTATAGCAACCTCAATGTTTTGAGGTATACCAGAAGGAGACTCTTGTATGCAGATGGAAGAAGACAACTTGGTAGAGAGCCTCCAATGCACAACATAAGCATGGTGAAAAACTTTCTATAATAGATATACTATATCAGAATGGTTACTCAGAAGCTCAGAATGATAGATTTCTATTCCATGACAAACCCTCATGATGGCAGAAGAAGTACCACTTGGATATGTTCCAGTTTGACCCTTGCCACGATGTCACGAGCTAGCAGGAAACAAAAGATGAATCCAACAATGATTGATCATAGTTATATGGAGCCTTCAGAGAATACCAATGTTCCAGAAAGACCGAAGTACATTGAGATCAAGCATTACACTCTCCGTGATAAAGTCTAGAAAAGAGAAAGTGGTTCTCAAATATATATCTCCACAGATGAGCAGATAAACATACATTTTGATAAAGCCTATGTCCAAGATAAAAGAGTTTGTGTACTCAAGTTGGAGCTCATGGAGACGATTTCCTTATTGAAAAAGGAAGAGATGACTCCCAGGTTGGGAGCGAGCACTGATATTTCATTGATTTATGGACAATCATTTTTCAGTTCAAAAAATGGTCCAGGATGAGAAGTTCCTTTCCAGTTTGGAAAGTGGTTTGATATTTTTGATGGACATGCATTTTCCAATTCGAAAAATGGTCTAGATTGAACGGTCATTTTCGGAATGAAAATGGTTCGATGGATTTTTGATGTACCATAGAAAACGATTTCCCATTATGGTTAACATGGGGAATGGTCTAAGACAATCTCTCTTCTTGAGAGTTACTCAAGAAGACTAGTCTGCCTCGCTGAACAATCATTCTTTCGAAGCTCATAGTTGTGAGCAGTTTCAAAGAATGGTTCGTTTTAGAGGTTGGTGCAGGACAGTCATTTCCTTTGGAAATGGTCTGGACAGTCATTCCCTAGGGCAGATTCATTCTCTCCAGGTTGCACTTTGTTTAGTGCCAGAGGAATGGCCCAGATAGGTGAATGGTCTAGGTTCAACAATCAAGGACAACAATTCCCTAGGGAAGACTCATTCTCTCCAGGTTGAACTTTGTTTAGTGCCGGAGGAATGGTCCAGGGTGGGGAATGGTCCAGGCTCATAAATCGAGACAATTATTCTTCCTTGCTTGAGAAGAATAGTCCAGATAACTCATCATTGATGTTTTACCTTCTAAGGCAGATGCTCTTCCAAGATCTCACAAATGTGAGTGGAAGAATGGCCCAGATGATTTAGTTTATATCATAACAATGTTTTATGTGCAGTTTGATATCAGATGATTGTTATGGAGACTGTATGTCTCTAGACAGTAGATGTATGCCACTGTGGTGTATGTGTTCCACTGATTGTGACTATACGTCACAGATCAAGTATTTGTGTGCTACTTGGTGTGGTAGTGTACCACTAGATTGTAGTTGTGTACTACTATGGATAGACACAGTTGTGTTCTATTGAATGATATTGTTTTGATTGCCTTGAAGACTACCAAGACTGTTGGAAATGATTATCATCTAGATGGATGATCAAAGGATAGAGATTTCCCAGATGAAAAATGGTTTAGAACATTTATTCTTCTAGGACATATGTCTAGATTAGAATAATGGCTCTTGTGTCACTCTGTGATCTGAGTGACTTATCCAACATCATGTCTGTTTACTCAGATGGAGTATGGTTTCGAGAGATGATGCAGCTGATGACACTGATAGTGATGATGGTGCTCATGATCTAGTCATGAGATAGTCTATACGACTATGTTGATGCTACCGAGTAAATGGTATTTTTGTGCTCAAGACCATTACCTTCAAATACCTCCCTAGCTAGGAGGGAGTGTTGATATTATGGTAGCTGCGGGAGGTATTTACCTCCACGTGTAAACCTGATGAGAATAGAATATTTCGAGAAGCAAGAAGAAACCCTAATTGATTGGTTAATAACCCTAAAAGACAAGTCGGCTCAAGGGAATGACTTGTATTAGGTTATTAGTCTCCAAGAGAAGAAGTCGGCTAAAGGAAATAATATATACTAAAGAATTAGTACCTAGAATAAGAAGTCGACCCAGGCGGTCTGCTAGATTTAGTATAAATACAGGAGGCCAGTCTTCATTCTGGCATGCATTCTTAGAACTGCAGAAGCAACACTTGTGTGCACCACAGTTGGCCGGTTTGTGCGCAAGTCTAGAGGAGAGTTGTCATTGTAGCTGCTGCAGCTAGCAGATTTCGGTTTTGGCTTGGACTATCTCTTGGTTATGGTTTGGATTATCTGATCAGCTCTTGTTTGATGCGCTATCCTTGGAGAAGGGTGTGTTACCCTTTGTTTGGCTATCTAACCTAGGGTTTGCTTCCAGAATTATTCTCTGTCAAGGTTAAGGTTCTCGGAGGGTGGCTCCGGCCTATGGTTGGGTGACAATAGTGATATTGTCTATGGTAACACGAGAACATTCTAACGAAACCATCTATGAAGGAAACATAATACATAGATCCCCCTAGTGACGGGTGTTGAAATAATGTAACTGCAAAGAGTATTCTTATTATTATTGTTATATTATTCATAGGATCAATCCCCATTGTGGATTGATCATGTCGGTTATTGTATTAGGACCAAATCCCCTTTTGCGGATTAGTCAACAGACAATTGTAATAGGCAGAATAAGAAGTCAGCCCCAACAGTTATTATTGAGACCCAGAAATATAATAAAGGTGGGTTTACCCACCTAGAGTGAGAAGTCGGCCCTGCCAATGAGGACACTTCACACGTGCCAGATTTGTATATATAGAGAGGCTAGCGCCTCACTTTGACACACAACACACTTGCTCATTTCTAAGAGGCAAGTTGCGACTTACCAGTTGGAGAGAGGGAGAAGAGTGGCACATCTTTTGGAGAGGACTTTCTGTATTGGTTTGAGTTATCTCTTGACATTGTATTGACAATTTATGATAAGGAAGTTTTCGCTGCGTTTTCTTCCCCTAGAGGGTTTCCCAGGATAAATTTTGTGTCTCTTGTGAATGTGTATTTCTCAGCGATCTTATTCTTATGTTTCTCTTATCTATTGAAATGCAAAGAACTATAATAATGGCATAAAACATTAACATGGTATCAGAGCCAACCTGAAGGAAGCATATTTTGCAAGAGAAAAACGTCATTGTTGGAGTACCTGTAAATTAGGGTTTTTCAAACGTGAATCTTTTCAGCTCCAAAACCACCTAGAAAGTTGTGCCCTCCCCCAAGGATAATTTTGGCACCTTGAGTGCACCTTTTCAATGGATGGATCTCCCGGAAAGTGAAACCCTAGTTTCACAAAAGTACCAGAAGTACCAGAAAACCAGTACCAGAAGTACCAAAAACACCAGTCCAAAAATCCGTAGATCAGATTTGAAGGGGCAAAAATTGGATTTTCTCAGATCCAAGTACACTAGGCTACTTGCCTCAGCCAAGCGCACCTCCTAATAAGGTCAAAATTTGATTTTATGCATTTTCATTTTTGGTCATTTTTCATAGCCTCAAGTACAAGATGTCTGCAAGCACAAAGCTTGTTGGGAAACTAGAAGGCATAGACAACTTCTGTTCCTGGAAGTATAGGATCAGTCTGATCCTTGCAGAGAATGACCTAGCAAGATTCATCAAAGAAGAAGTGTCGGAACTTGAAGATGTCGTAGAGAAAGAAAAGCATCAGAAGGATTCAATCATGACTCAAAGAATCATTGCAGATTCAATCAAAGACCACCTGATCCCGTATGTATCATCCAAGAAAACTCCGAAAGAGATTTTTGACTCTCTAAGCAAACTATACGAAGGAAAGAACATCAACCGAAAGATGAACCTAAGATCTCAATTGAAGAATACCAAGATGTAGAAAGGAGAAATGATTCAAGAATATTTCTCCCGAATCTCAGAAATTAAAGAACAGTTAAAAGCGATTGGAGACACCATAGATGAAGACGAATTCGTAATGACAGCCCTAAATGGTCTCACAAGACCTTGGGATGCTTTCATCCAGACGATATGTGCCAGAAAGGAGAAACTACAGTTTGAGATCCTATGGGAAGAATGCATCCAAGAAGAGACAAGGGTAGCTAACCATGAAACACTACTAGCAAGGGATGATGATCAAGCCCTAGCTACTCATACAAAAGGAGGAAGGAAGAAACCCTACTTCAAAAGGGAAACTCATAGAGAGCCTCAACCATCAAACAAATTCAACAACAAAGAATCTCATCCAAGAAGTTTT
>ML789551.1:26835-72626 GCA_009831015.1 Picea engelmannii
GATGTATACTATCCATTCATGGGTGTTGTATATGCATGTGCATTTTCCTTCATGTCCAAATACCTTTATCAATCTTGCGGTCCAAAACCCATGACTAGGGTTGACATCAATGACAACAATCAATCTTCCAACAATATTTTCTTAGGGTGGGATGCTATGAGAGAAGATAAAGGTAAACATGGTAAGTTTTATTATCTCTGGTTTGGTTCATTTAAGGTTGCAAAAGTTATGGAAAATAACACTTTTATCACCTTCTATTTGGAAGCCCTATGAATGGTAACTTTCTCAAACACTTCTTTTACTAAAGCCGTTGGTGGCTTAATTCCACTATAAATATTGGTGTGATTTGAAATGGTGTGTATAAAATTAATTGAATAAATATTCCATAGCCCAATGGAAAATCAATAGTACAAAGTTTCTTATTAGATTAATTCTTCAGTTTTCAGTTTGTTGGACAACTTTGCTGGCAGTATACAACATGTCTTCAATATGGATTACTTAATAAATATAGCAACTAGTTACAGGTTTTAGAGATAGAGTTTGGAATAATGCACAGGGTCTGCAAGTTCTTGGAGCCTCGCAAGAAGTACTCCATCCCCAGTTGGAGCTAGGTGTTAGCACCTAATTTGCAATGATAAAAATTTTCTCACCTTCTCCAAAGTTTTATTGGGTCAATATGGTTTATATGAGTCAATTTGTTTTGGTTTGGTATAGTCTATTGTCAACATTTATAGAAATCTGTGATGAGTCATAAAAAGTGTCTTCCATGAGTCACAGTTAGGTCAAAAAATCCAGTCCGTTCTATGAAAATCCTTGCTTCCCAGCAACATAGTTGCAGGTTTAAGGGTCATTACCTTTGTTGAAATTTTGAACATCTGGTAGCGAATTGTCACTACAAGAAGTTCTACATTAGGGTTAAAGGGGTAATTAAAGGTTATAATCATTTTGTTGTACGAATGCCAATTAATCCATGCAAACCTTAGTTGATGATTTGTTTAAAAGGTTTTCATAGTTCCGTACATCCAAAATTTGATAGTTACATGCCTTATCAAATCATAAATAACCATTTTTCATGTCATTTCCCAAGTTTGTTATCTCACCGCCTAGTCATTGAAATGATGGAACATTCCTAATGTGACCTCGCTGCATGCTGGTTGTGTTATTTTAAAATAATGAATCCTTGATGTTTTCCTTTCACCTGGAATGCGACCCTATTCATTCTAATTGTCGACATAACACGATAGAGTTTTCAGCTTGCAAGAAATGGGTAAAGGAGGAAACGTTGTACGCATTGAACCAGAGGGTGTTGAGCTTCTAGAAGCCTATTATGAGTTCACTGATCAATTTAAATAAGTTGGATGGTTCTCTTTATGTGAAAAGCTTCAAGGATCCAATCTAGAGGTTTCCAGAGCGTTTGCATAAATATTTGATGACAATAAAGTCGAATTTGGATATTTGACTCTGCAGGTTTCAGAAGCATCCATTGCAACTACTTCTAAGCTACCCACAGATGGAGAAAAATGGTTTAAGAACCAAACCATTAACAATGTAGAAATCAATAAGTTCTTAAATCCAGAGCATCAAAACCCTGACTGGAGCAAAGGTATTCCAAGGAGCTAGCTCAAGGATGAATGGGGCAAACTGTTGGAGATCGTTCAGAGGTACATCACCTATGAAGGTAGATATACCATTACCTTGATGTGCCACATGATATTTTTATTACATTTCATAAGAGAAAGGAGAAGGAGTCTTCCATTTTTCTTGTTAAAGAGCTTAACAAAAATGTCAGCTAGAGTTCAAGCTCATCCTAAAAACATCAAACATAGTGTTACCCACCAGGGTTTAATCAAATTATTAATCATGGAGGAGTTGAACAAAACACAAAGGACTTGGCAACATTTGTTGGATGGTTTTAAAGTATAAATTCACGAGCCTCGGGAAATAGAAGTAGATAACCTCATTGAAAGGATTAAAATTATTAAAAACCCTAGAGGTATGGTTGTCGGGGCTTCCTCTGCAAAACAAGAGATAACATCATTAACAAGGATGACTAGGAGTGCTGCAAGAAAATGTTTCTTTGAAGAAAACAACACATTAAAATATGCAGTAGAATCCGTTCTAGAGAAGAGAAGTTCATCTCCTAAGGTCAAAAGGGTTTATAATAGGAAAAAGAGAAGAACAACTATTGTTGATTCAAAAAATATAGATCCAGTCATTGAGATACCTTCTAGTAGCACAATAGTTAAAAAAGGATCTAGGAAATCCTCTCAGAAAGATAAACAGAAAGCACTAGAGGAGCATGTGCCTAGAAGACCACACACTTGTTTGACCAATAAACTGAGATTAAATGCGAAATTGATTGCAAAACCTTCTTTAAAAAACACAGTCCTCACCATAGGGGACGATTCAGAGGGATCCTTACCAGAGGATGAGGAAAGACAAAGAGAGATAAATCTTCCTAAGCCTATTCCAAACAATCCAAAGAAGAAGAAGAATAAGAGATCAAAGAAGATAGAGCATAGAACTCCTTAGCTTGAAGAACTCAATAAATCCTTGGAGTTGGGAGATTTGGAACCTCAAAGTTCCATACCAATTGAAGAAAATTTAGATGATGAACATGAAATAAATACATAAGAACATGTGGTTCCATCTCAACCAAGTCAAGGTAAAAATATCTTAAACCTACCATATTCAGAGAGTGAAGACTCTGAGCCAGAAAAGGATGAACATAACAAGGAGATGCTAGTAGAGGAACCAGTCACAACAAGACAACCAAGCAACAAAAGGGACAAGAAGATAAATAATCTTCATAAAAAATTGAAGAAGTTTAAGAGCTTGATCAAGCACCTCATACATGAGAATGTTATGTTGAAAAAGCAGAGTAAAAATGTCATGAAAAAGAAGGACAAACTGGCTATCAAACACAATAAGTTGTGTTCTTGGGCTCAAAATACATACCGAAATAATGGTAAGTTGTTTAGACATAGAAGGAAATTGAAAAGAAAGTGGTTGCATGAGAAACTCAAGAACCAATACAGGGAAAATCTCAAATTACGTGCATAAGCTATTCAACATGTTCTATAAGGAGTAGTACAAAGACTTCAAATGATAAGTACCAAATGCTTCAAGGGATTTCATTAATAGAACAGAGTAATTTTGGAAAAGGATGTGTGTCTAGCAGGTGGTTCAAAATTTTGAAGACTAAACTTTCAGTGGTGACTTCTATACAGGAAAATTAAAAAGCGCTACCGAAACTTCTGAGAATGACAATTTCTCATTATTTTGTGAATTCCAAATATGCAGCGTATCTAGAAAGTAATTGATCCTATTGAAAACCCTCTGTTGTATGTTTATCTACCTTCTAAAGTCTTCTATGTGCCAAAAATGAGATCAAGATCTCATATAGGAGATGGTCAAAGGGAAAACTTGAAAAGTGGATATGGAACTGAAAATCGGATTTCATGCTCCAAATCAGGAAATCCGATGATGATATCAATATATACTATTTTTGTTTCTAAGTTAGGTTCCGATCCATTAATTTTGGATCTTAGATATATTTTTGAATTAATTTTTTATCTATAAAGGACATAATGAAAACTAAAGAGAGGTTTGAGTTTTGGATTTAGGAAATTGGTTGTAAAGATATATTTTATGTAGACCTGCAGATTTAGTGCATATGTTTCATTATTGAAAAAATCCAGTGAGTTCAATATTAGATTGTGTCTCTTTTGTTCACACCCTTTTCCTTTATTATTTATATGAGATGATTGTTGATGTAGCATACATCAATGGTCTATGAATTATAGATTCTTGAACTGTAAATCCTTGTTGTGATTGCCTATATTTCATAAGTTTCATTCAAGTATTTCAATTCATAATTGGAAATATTTTTTGGTTATAGAATATTCAACCATGTGGATGTATTAATTGAACAACTTGTGATATTGATATATTTACATCTGTGCCTCTCCTTTCTTCCCTCTTTCACTTAATTTATTCAAAGTGTCTGAATATTGATCTCATTTTCCTTCAATCCATGAGATGTAGTAGATGAGTCTGAGAGTTATCATTGATTTTGATATACCAATCCCAGTTATCTGATCCACCGACCAAAACACAAACTATTATCTTTTGAGGTGCCTAAGATTTTCTCTATTGTAGTCAAGAGTAAACTCTAGGAGCTAACAATTGATTTCTAGTTCTTAGATTCTAACTCATCATAATCTGAAATTTTCGTTGGAGTAGTGTAGCCTATGTGTGCTGATACTCTAGCAGAGGAAAAAGTTTCAACGACAACAATGCTTTAGCACTTGGTCATGGCGCAAGTTCACATGGATACTAGCGCTAGTGGAAGAGGATCAAGCCACATAACCTGTATTTGGAAAATAGAATGAGACCATTGTGAGAGGTGAAGTTCCTATGAACTTCACGTAGACGAGATCTAAAGAAGAGCACCATTGTAATCCAGGGTGAATTTTAGAAAGAAATTGTCTGCATTTAATTGCTGCCATGGAAAACATTTTAGTCCATTTCATGGGCCCATAAACCACAAGTCTGAGGATCGAGATCTCATAAAACTAGATTCGAAGGACCCCTAGAATCGATCTTCATCAATATGCATACTCCGTTCTAGGTTATGGGAGAGTCACACTCCTACTCTAGTGCAACTCACTTGTATACTCAGATAATTTGATAACAACTTAACACTTATCCACTTAAACATACATCCATGAACATGCGAAACAAAGAGAACACTTGCAAAACAAATAAGAGACACACAGATATAGTGTGGGCGAAAACAAATGTGCCTAACATTTGTCTGAGTCTTATTATTGTGAAATGGTTACAATATGAGCACTACCGACTCAGTTAACAACTTGGGAAGAGTCACACGACTTGCCTCACCTCACCAAGACACTCATACGCAAATTCGTCACACCAAGACTCATCCATCATAACAACTTTCACAACTCCTGAGGTGCACCATAGACATATTCCCACCATAGACTTACTGTCTCTTCTCTGTCACAAGACTTCACACAGACCTGCTATTTTGTTTCATAGCTGTCTCACCGAGACCTTCAACAAGACTTCCCCAAAATAAACCCAAAAGAAGGTTTCCCTGACTCTATTCACAGAATCACCTCAAGGTAGCACAATTCCTCCCATGTTTAGTGACTTGGCTCCTTGAGGCAACTTTCCCCTCTTCATCCAAGTCTACATGAAAATCGCAGAGCTGATCTTGCTCTCCTTGTTGTTCAAATATGGATTCCTTGGTTGTGCACCCTTGTTCACTTATATGGAATCTAAAGGTCACCATCATGAACCATCATGTCCTTTGGGTGTGTCATGTCCCTTCTTAGACCAACTGATCCAGGTGGATATTTGTGGCCACCCACCTATTCCAACTGGCTCCTCTTGTCAGTTTTTAGTTCAACACGTTCTTCTGTAATTATTTGTAATTGTGGGTTATACACTTCTAGGGCTGTCTGAATCTCTACATAGCTTCCAGGTGGAGATTGGTGGCCTCCCACCTAATCCAATTGGCTTATTTTGGAAGTTTTCATGTCAGCACATCTTTCTGTACTTCCAGGGCCGTTTTGGGGCCCTAAATAAAGTTTTTTTGGATTGCCACAGTCAAACTGTAGACATAGTTAGAGTTTGATGACATAATGTGTAGTTCTCAAAAATACCTTTCCAATGGGCTATCATGCACCTAAAACAGAGGTCATATGCAAAATTTACGACCCCAGGAAGTTGAGGTAACAACTTACCCATCATGGCCCACATAACTTTTGGCGTTTCATCTCCTAGGGTTAGGTTTTTGGATGTCTAGGATTTTGGAATTCATGAGTAATGTTAAAAAGGACTTTGGAGCCTCATTGTAATCATTCTGCTTAGACGGATCCACGTAGCAGCCACATCTCTTCTCAGAGATAGCTACCACCATTTGAGCAAGTTGTTTTCAGTCTTGCAGTTTTACACACTTTCAACCTATTTTATTTATTCAATAGAAGTTATTGTTGACTGGATATATGTTTTTGTTCTCCGTGTCTTTGTGTTATTGTATTTAGTCTATTATTCATTTCATTCCATTCATAAATCTGGATCACCAACATGCACAAATGAACCATTGTGCCCCTTCGCATACCTGGTGTGCCTAAACGAACCCATGCACTCGTCAACCATCATGTCCCTTGGGACTAGCATGCCCCAACCTTGGTGTGCTCCTCATGTCGACACACCCCAACCTCCTTGGTGCACCTTGAATTGTGCTTTTCCTCATGGTTAGGAAATCCCCTTGGCGTGTTCATGTGCCCAAGG
The DNA here is from genome assembly GCA_009831015.1 of Picea engelmannii. Taxonomy (NCBI): domain Eukaryota; kingdom Viridiplantae; phylum Streptophyta; class Pinopsida; order Pinales; family Pinaceae; genus Picea; species Picea engelmannii. The sequence continues at coordinate 33,160 of ML789551.1, forward strand.
TGCTCACTTTCCCAACTAGTGCAAAACTTGAGTGTTGGAGAAACCCAAAGTTTCATCTCCTTGAGGACTTGGGAAAAGGTGTCTGCGTCCTTCTAGTCAAATGCCTTAAAATACCTATATGAATGGGATTTTTTTGAATGGTTTATATAGAAAGTAATTTAGTCAAATAGAATTATTCAAATCTATCTAAATTGCCATCAGTAATAGTTGAAACTCATCGCCATATTCAGATTATTACACCATTATCTCTAAGCTTCCAAGGTTATTTCTTGCAGTAGGGGTTAAAGGATCAATATTGCGTAGTGTCTATCCATGACATGTGTTCAAGGAATGTATGTGTGCTTTGATATATTTAGAGTAATCAAGAGTTTAATCAGGATCAAAATTGGAAGAGATGTTTTTGAAGATCTTCCTACCAACATTTAGGGAAACAAACTTATTACTACAAATAAAAAGAGGGAGATTTAGCAACATATGATCACCATATGATAGGCCTCTTGTGTTCATATGTCTCTATTGTTGAAATATTGGCCAATACTGAGGGGGGGGGGGATTAATATTTCTACTTTGTGAATATTTTTAATAATAATTAATTATTAATCACAACAATTTATCAATAAGAATGTACTAAAAACATAAATTAAATATAATAATCACAAAAAGTACAAGTTACAATGTGTAGGAGACACTAATCTCTCTTCTTTTGAGCACCAACTCAAGGAGATACCGATCCCCTGTTTAGAGAACCAACTTTAGGAAGCACCAACTCCCTATTTTCAAGCACTAACTTGAGGAAGCACCAATTCCATTGTTTTCAAGCACCAAATTGAGGAAGCGCCAACTCTCTTGTTTTCAAGAACCAAATTAAGGAAGAACCAACTCCCTTGTTTCAGGATTCAACATGTAGAGGAATCCAATCCTCCCTTGCTCCTCCCTTCCACCCTCACTTCATGTGAATGTTTCACGTTATTCCTTGGACTCTGTCTGTGTTTGATCTTTTGAATTAGACCACAAAGACTTTTTCTTTCCACCACAATTTCTGGTTTATATAGTATTTTAGTAGGTATAATATTGAACCAATGTGTCTTTTAACAATGAACCATTGCACCTATTTATTTAATTTTAACAATAATTCTAACATTTAATAATTGATTTTAACTTAAAAGACTTCAAATCCTTTGTAAATTATTTATCCCTTCATGTGAAGACAATCTTGTAGAAACAATGGGATGGTTGGGTTCCAATTTTGTCAAATTACTCCACAGGCCCTTTAAACTGTTACAGGAATTGAATTATGCAAAGGTGCTTTCTTTAATAGACTTTTCCAGATGACTACGAGCTCAAAATCACAAGCTTATCCACTTAAGCATTGTTCCTAACGCCTCTCTTTCACCCTTATTCTTCTACACAGGACCTCATTAAAAAATTTCCATGCGATTATTTACTTCTAGGCCCTTGGTGCTCCTTATCAACTCCTTTATCTTATCATGCGACCAGTGGTCGAACCAAATCCTCCGGACTTCGACAATCGGGCTATTCTCCCTTTACAATCCTTGCATTATTTTGGAGTAGTACCTCCCGAAGTGGTTACCTCTCACTTTTAACTGACCACTACCAGTGCATTGGGATGTGCCTTATCTGTTGATCACATTGAGTGATTGACATATCTAAAGCTTTCGACTTTCACTGCACTCTTACATTATCCTTCCACTAGCTAGCATAATTCCTAAAATATCCAGATCAACATTTTGGATTTATTTCACTGATATGGATTCCCTTTGATTTGTGCTTAACTCAACTGCAACTCCCGATGGACAGTCCACAATCATTTCGAGATTCCGAGATCCTTGGATTTCACGATGTTTGCAATTTACAATCTTCCAACTCCCTAGAGGTTGACCTACTTAAACAGTCATAAAGTGATGCTAACTACTTACTGTCGATTGAAAATTCCCCCTAACTCTATCCTTCCACTGGCTCAATCCAACGACTGAGATTTCAACTGATCTACCTATCAGATCAGACGACTGTCAGGAATTCACGATTTTGTGATTTCACGATCCTTGTAGTTCCTAACCTTTCAACTTTGTGAAGGATTACCTACCAAAATGGTCATAAAGAGATGATGACCACTTATTATCGGTTGACACTTCTACTTTCCTTATCTTTCCACTAACTTGATCCGATGCTTTTGACTAGTTTTAACAATTGATATTTACAACTTGCGTGATTTCAACGATTTCGACTTCAAGATTTCTTGGACGACTTAAATTTATTTATACCTGGAGGGTCAACATCGAATAACCACCACGAAACTCACTAACCCAATCGAACGAATGGGGATGATCGACTGTATCTGACGATTGATATTTAATCTTTCTCGATCACTAGCTTGATCCAACGACTGTGATTGCTCCCAATATGGATCTAATGATTGTAATGCTTCCAATTCTTTATACTAGATTCCTCTGCACCTCATGTTCTATCTTTTGTGTGATCCTCATGCTACCTCTTGATCTTTAATATTTGCAGTAATTTGACATCAATGCCCCATTTTTGACATCAATGCCAATACCATAAATGATAACACCAAGTCCAACATTCTCCCCCTTTTTCATTGATGGAAACATAATAAAACCCCTTATTTTTAATTGTTTTTTACTGCTTATTCTCCCCCTTTGACAACAATGACATAAGAGATATTTCTCTACTCCCCCTGAAGTTATGCTTCCATTGTCCATGTGCTCCTTCTCTGATGAATCTTGTGTAATTCAATTGGATATGGAGATTACCCCCAATTTCTTTCTAGGGTATTCAAAGGTACTCTTGGGCAAGGATTTTGTGAATATATCTGCAATTTCTTCTTTAGTGCCCACATATTCCACTTTAACAATTTTTTGAGAAAATTGTTTCCATAAGAATTGGAATTTGATTGGGATATGCTTGGTTTTTGAGTGCATGACAAGATTTTTAGGATATGCTTGGTTTTTGAGTGCATGGCAAGATTTTTAGAAAGGTTTATGGCACCAGTTTTGTCACAGTTAAAAAGAATTGGATGATCATGTTTTAATTGTAAGTCTTCTAGAGTTTGTTTCATCCAAATTACTTGAGTGCAATAGGAGGGAGAAAAATATATTCAGCTTCTGCTATAGATAATGATATGGAGGGTTTCTTTTTACTTAGCCATGATACAAGACATTTTCCTACGAAAAATGCACCTCCACTAGTGCTCTTTTTATCATCAATACTTCATTCCCAATCTGCATCAGTATATGCAATTAATGTTGTAGTCTACTGTTTTGGATATCATAAACCAAAATCCAAGGTGCCTTTGAGATATCTAAAAATTCTTTTAATTGCTTTCATATGTGTCTCTTTAGGTGCAGATTGAAATATGGCCACTAATCCTTTAGCTTGTATGATGTCTGGTCTTGTTGTTGTTGCATATAATAGGCTACCAATCATTTATCTATACATGGTTTGTTCTACATTTAGTGATTCATCATCTTTGATTAATTTGCATCCTGTAATCATAGGAGTGCTCATGGGTTTGCAATCTTCCATTTGAAATTTCTTCAACATTTCTTTAATGTATTTGGTCTGAGATATGAATATACCTTTTTATGAATGTGAGACTTGTAGTCCTAGGAAGAATGTCATTTCACCAAGCATTGACATCTCAAATTCTTTTTGCATTTCTGTAGCAAATTGCTTGCTTAGAGGATTTATATTACTTCCAAAGATGATATCATCCACATATACTACAACAATGATCATATTCTGATTTTCAATCTTAATATAAAGATTGTTATCAATGTCTCCTCTTGTATCCTTGTTGTTGTAGATGATTATCAAGTCTTGAAAACCATGCCCTGAGAGCTTGTTTGAGACCATACAATGCTTTCTTTAATTTGTAGTCATAGTCTTTATTTTCCGATAACATAAACCTTCATAATGTTCTATATAAACTTCTTCCTCTATATTTCCATTTAAGAATGTTGATTTGACATCCATTTGATATATTTTGAAGTTTTTAAAGCATGCAAATGCCAAAAACATTCCGATAGCGTCTAATATGGCCATAGGGGCAAATGTTTCCTCAAAGTCAATCCCTTCTACTTGTGCATATCCTTTGCACACTAATCTTTCTTTATTCTTTAAAATTTGACCATCTTCATTAAATTTATTCTTAAAAATCCATTTGGCCCCTAATTTTTGTCGTTTAGTCTTGGGACCAGTTCCCAGGTTTGATTCCTTTCTATTTGATCAAGCTCTTCATTCATGACTTTAATCCAATCTTCATCTTTGCTAGCTTTTGCAAATGTTTTGGGTTCTATTAGGGAGAGCATTGCTTGTTTAGATTCATATGTTAGCCTTCTTCTTGTTTCAAATCCATCACTTTTGTTTCCAATGATTTGACTTTCAGGATGATCTCTCTGTACTCTTCTTGATGGTGCTCTTGATTCTTGTCTTGGTGATGCTTCCTCTTCATTTTCTTCTTCACTTTGTGATTCTTCTTCTTGTATTTCTTCAGTTTCATCATCATCATCATCATCTCTTCTTCTTTCATCATCTTGTGAATTGTCTTGAGATTTCATTCTTCTTGATATTAGATCATCCACCTTTACATTTTCACTTTCCACAATTTTATGTAATCTCAGATTGTAGCATATGTAGGCCTTTTTATTGGATGAGTAACCAAGAAATATGCTTTCATCTAATGTGGAATCAAATTTTCCTTGATTATCATCATCTCTTTTTATATAACATTTGCTCCCAAAGACTTTGAAGTGTTTGACTGATGCTAGTCTACCAAACCATAACTCATATGGTGTCTTGTCATGGTTAACTCTAAGCTGAGATCTGTTATGTATGTATACTTATATATATATTGCTTCTCTCCAATAGATATCTAGAAGTTTGGCTTCATTTAACATAGTTCTAGCTACTTCTTGGATAGTTCTATTTTTCCTTTCAACAACTCCATTTTGTTGAGGAGTTATTGGAGCTAAAAAATGTCTTTTAATTCCATGAGTTTCACAAAACTTATTGAATTCATCTGAGGCAAATTCCCCTCCCTTGTTTGATCTTAAGAACTTGATTTTGAGATCAATCTCATTTTCAACATGTGCTTTGAAAGCCTTGAATTTGTTGAAGGCTTCTAATTTCTCTCCGAGAAAGGATACCCAAGTCATCCTTGTGCAACAATCTATGATTAAAATGAAATAATGTTCACCTTGCATGCTTTTAGTTCTTGTTGGTACACATAGATCAGTGTGAACAAGTTCCAATAGTTTTGATGTAGAGTAATATTCTGTCTTGAATCTTATTCTTGTCTGCTTTCCATGTTGGCAATGCTTACAAACATAGTTTGAAGGTTTAATAATCTTTGACATATTTCTCATAGCTTCCTTTTTATTGGCTTTTATCAAATTGTCAAAACTTGTATGTCCCATTCTTTTGTGCCATAGCCAACTTTCGTCTATTTGGTTCATGCAACATTTTTCTTCATCTTCTATGTTTAAGATATAAACATTTCTTAGTATTCTTGGTGCAACAACCACTAATTTTCACGAATATTCTTTTCTAATTTTCTTTTTTGACAGTCAAATATAAGTATGTATCCTTGATCACATGTTTGGCTCACATTGAGAAGATCAAGCTTTAAATTTTCAACTAATAACACATTTTCTGCTTTAGCTTTATTATTTCCTAGACTGACTGTGCCCTTTCCAAGTATCTTGGCAGAGACATTATCTCCGAATGTAACACTTCCTTTTTCTTTCTTTTTCAGAATGAGGATTTTGTCTTGATCTCCAGTCATATGTTTTGAACATCCACTGTCAACATACCATTGACTCCTTTTTATATTTGGCATATAATGCTACCTTACACTCTGTTTCATTTTCTTCTATTTGTTTTTCTTTCCATGCCTTCTTATGCGTCTCTTCTTGAATTTTGGAAGTTTTTTATGGGAAGCTTTGGTAGTCTACAATCACTAGATTTGTGACCATAATTGTTGTATTTGAGGCATTCAACATTGTAATTTTGCAGTGGAGAGAATGAATTGTAGTTTCTATTCTCTTGACTATTATTATTCTTGTTGTTCATATAACCATATATTTGAACATTCTTATGTTTGTTCTTTCCATAAGCTCTACAATATACTTCTTTATGCCCAAAATTATTGCAAGAGAAGCAATATCCAAGAAAGAGATGTTGATACCTTTTGGGGAAATTTCTTCTTGTAATTGTATTCCATTTTAATTCATTTTCTTTTGCATATTTTTCTTGATTAGAAACATTCTTTATCTTCTTTCTGTTTGATTGAAGGAGTTTTGAAGCGAATCCATGGCCCTGGAAAAGACATATACATATCCTCATTAACAATATGTTTCACTTTTGACAAGATTTTGCACCTTAACAAAATAAATAAATAATTGTTTATTTATTTTAATTTTAAAATTTATTCAAGGAGGAACTAAAGTGAAAAAGCCACTAAATTATGAGGATGATACTCGTTAACGAAGGAATGAATCAAGAACCTAGGCTTTAAACATTACCCATTGTTAAAAGAAGAAATGCCATCATCAATTTCCCCTCATCATTGAGGTCATAACCTTAGAATCCATGACTTGTTTAATCCATTCATACCGGACAATAGTCGTTACCTCCACAAACAAAGCATTGTATTTGTTCAAAATTACATATAAATGAAACTATATATAAATTATGACTCTGAAACTTCCTTGTTGTTGATTCACTTTACTTTTGATATGAACACTAGTAAGGTACATAGATGAAAACTAAATGTTATGTTTCGCCATAGGATGAAAATCGACCACCTTCAAAATATGCTTTTAGGGAAAACAAAATAATTTAAACATGCAAAACATGTAGAAATAAACAAAACTATGAAAATAAAGAATCAAATGGAAACAACAAAAATCTTGAAAATTAAATGTGAAATCAAGCTATCGAATGTAAAACAAATGTAGCACACAAAGACAATAAAACTATGGTACATGAAATCACTTGTGAGAGTCACTAAGTGAAATATTGTTTTAGGATCTGGCCATTGGATGAAAGGGAATCAAGTTCACCTTCCATGTTTTGCAATCTATACATGCTAGCTCCTATCTTTTTAGCAACTTGGTAAGGGTCAAGACATAAGTTTTGAAACTTCATATGTTTTCCTTTGGGATCATTAACTTTGTTCCATTTTAGAACCAAATCACCTACACAATTCTTATCACCATCTTTATAATTATCAAATCATTGTTTCAATATCTGTTGGTGAGCTACAAATTTCTATTTGTTTTTTTCCCTTTCTTCTTCCAACATCATCAATGTATCAATTTTGTTTTGAAGGAGAGGAGAAGGTTGAACTTTCGAAGCCTGGGACAACTATAAGGATGGAAAGAAAATATTAGTTGGAAGAATGGATTCTTTCCCATAGATGAGATAATAAGGTGAGGTACCCAATTCATCCTTAGGAGTAAATCTATTATCCCAAAGAGTATTGTGTAAGGCATTATGCCAATTCCTATGGTTTTTTGTTACTATCTTTTTCAGAATATGAATTGGATTTTTATTAGTTTATTCAGCCACACCATTACCTTTAGGATAATAGTTGGTTGGATATCATATAATATTTCCCTTATCCAATGCAAATTCATACAATAAAGTTGAAGAAGAATAAGCAACATTGTAAAAAATGACAACAAAAGGAACCCCAAACCTCGTAATTAAATGTTGTTCCAAAAAATAAATGACTACTTTTTCATTTACTTGTGTTAGAGGAACAAATTCAGACCACCTGGTTAAATAATCTGTGGTGGTTAAAATATCTATGTTGCTTCAATGAATGAGGATTTATTTCCCCTATGATATCAATATCCCATTTCTCAAAAGGTCTACTAATTGTAACATGTTGCAGTGGGATTGATACTTTCTTCTCCCTCCATGCACTTAACTAACAAGTTTTACATTTTCTCACATACACTTGTGCATCTCAAAAGAGAGTGGGCCATTAATGCCGAGTTCTCAATACTTTGTGAGCTATGGTTTCTCCAACAAAATGACCTCCAATTGTCCCATTAAGGAGATCTTTCAGGTCCTTTTCAACATACTCTCTTTCTAGACATATTAATAGTACTTTGTCATAATTCTTCCAGAATAGGACAACGTTGATCAATTTGTATTGAGCGGATTTTAGTCTTAAAGATCTTTTCTCCTTTGAACTCATATGGCTTGGACACATCCCATGATGTAGAAAAAAATTCATATAAGTGTACCATGAATCCATAGTTGCTGGAATGTAAAGGACTTCGTTAGTATAAACATAAAATTCATTTTCCCATCCCTCTTATTATTTGATTGCATTATCTTATGACTCTACAACCAACATACATAATCATTGTCCCCATACAATGTGAGAGGGTTTTATTTTCAGATCAAATTTCTGGTTGACTGTCATCTAGTTACCTCTATGCTCTCCTAATTGTTGTTGGGTAAATAATGATCAGAAAAGAGGGTGATGTACTATTACTTTTGTGTGATTTTTAAGGATATAAGACTTGAAATATATAATATCTTTATAGATAGAAAATGCTTTCTTATCTATGGTAGGGTAATTCAGTTCTTCTTATTTCATGTTTGTACCCATGAAAGAGATGGGTGCTTCATTTCCCTCAGAGTCCTTTTGTGTTGGCATGACTACAAGGGACCGACCAAAGGAAAAAGTATAAAGAAGAAAGTCACAATTAAAATCCAGACTTCGTAAAATAGTAGCATTAGATATAACATATTTTATGTTATCAAACAACTCTTTCTCCTCTTTATTCCACTTAAACTCTACATATGACTTGATCATCTTTTGTAAGGGTTTAGTAGTTTCAACAAAGTCTGAGATGAATTTCGCACAAAGTTAATCTTAAGATTGCATCGATTTTTTATTATGTAGCAAAGGAAATTGGGATATTACTTTTACTCACTCAGGATCTATTGTTATTCCTTATTTAGATATGATATGACCAAGTAGCTTTCCTTTAGTGATAGAGAAATTCCATACTTCCTACATATTTCAAAAATTTGGGCAAGGTGTGAAATATGGTCAACTCTATTTTTTGAATAAATTGTTACATCATCTAAGTAAACGACAACACTGCAATTAACAAGACCTCGAACAAAAATGTCCATTGCTCTTTGAAAAGTAGCTCCAACATTCAAATGAACCTGAAAAACATTCTTTTGTAGGAAAATGTACCCCATTTGGTACATAATGTTGTTCTTATCCTATCTTCTTATGATACTAGTATCAAATTATACACTAAAAATCCATCAAGAAGAGAAAGCATTTTAGACCCTAACACAATCCGCAATAGATGCTCCATAGGTGAAACTGGATAGCTGTCATTTTCTGAAGCCCTATTCAAGTTTCAAAAATTGATACAGAGACGAAATTCACCAGTTTTCTTCCTAACTGGTACTATATTGGCTACCCAAGAATAATGCTTATCTTGAAAAATTATTTTTGCATACGAGAGCTTCTTTAACTCCTTCTGGACTTGAGGCTCAAGAGAAGGATGCATTCTACATATTTTTTGTTGGAATGGCTTGACATCCTTCTTCATAGGAATAATGTGTTGGATGATCCATGTGTCATAAGTTTTAAGATCATCACATGACCATGAAAAAACATCTTGATATTTTCTAAATAGTTTAAGGTATTCTTCTTTTCCTGTTCAAAACAACCTCTACCAAGGTTTATATTTTTTGTGGGCTTTTTGTAGTTCTAATGTTTTTAACTTCATGGCCTAAACCGGAACTACTAGTTTTAACATTTGGGGATCCTTTAAACTTGTTTTCTAAGTCAAACCAATTTTCTAAGTTTGCAACACCTTTGGTCATAGTGTGAGCCTTTGTTTTAGTTGATTTTTCTTTGTCTTCTTCCAAAGTTGCTTGGAATATGTCATCATCAATGGCTAAATAATTGAATTTCTCTCCATTGGTGAGAAATTCTAAGATATGTTCATCACCCTCGAATACTTTCCAATTAGTAATATTATCAGAGACATAGGGTTTATAAAGTAATTCAATAGTGAATCTACAATCTTCAAAATCTTCTAAAGGAGAGAGTATATAAGCAACAATAGCTAATGAATCAACCACCATGTTCTTAGTTCAAAGAACATTTGTAATATTAAAGGCAATAAAATTGTCAATCAACCTATGAAATTCCTACTAGTAATTTTTTAAATGAGGAAAATTGTAGTGTATTGTATTTTTGATATGTCTAAGTATAATCTCAGAATCTCCAAACATTTTGATTTTTTCATTTTTAAAATCTAAATATTTTTTGAGACCTTGTACCAATGCTTCATATTCTATAATATTATCGGTACATTCAAATTCTAATCTACAAGAAAGAAAAATACATTTACCTCTTGGATCAATTAATAAACAACCGACCCTTGCTCCCTCTTGAGATTCATAACCATCAAAATATAAAGTCCATAAATAAGGGGTATATTTAAATTCACTTTGTTTTTTGTAGTTAGATTATCAGAAGATTCATAATTTACATAATTTACAAAGTTGGTGTTACTTCCCATATCATGAATTCTATCTTCGCTTAAAGTCAATTTAGATTGTTGTGTTTCAGCCAAGTTAGATACTTTAGTTTTTAAAGTTACCAAAATAAGAGTCCAAAGTATAATTACCAAGAATTAAGAATTCTAATGACGAAGGTTCATTGGTTGCTTCTAGATCGAGAACTGTGTGTTTCATACACCTTTCTCTATTAATATTGATCTTATTGGGCTATCCATTCCATGGAAACTAGGGATGTGAGCAATTAGATGCAAAATATCCCTGCAACTTCTGAGACCAATCTCTATTGAGAAAGACGATGTATGCTTCAGGTATATCGACCACAACAATATCCATGACTTGATGAAATTTAGGGTTAGAGGCTACTATGATAAGCACATCTTTTAGCTCACCAATTACTTTAACTTCAAACCTATCAAGCTTAATGATGTGTGTTGAAAATTTTCTTAAAGTTGTCGTGTTAATCTTTTTACACATAGAGTATGGCATCACATTAGAAGAGGCACCTAAATCCACTAGACAATTATGCATATTCTGATAGAAAATATTAAATGTCAATAGGAAAGGTGGAGTTAAAGGCTTTGAATTTTCTCCTATAAGTGCAACATTGATTTCTTCCTTCTGCATGTTATTTCTTGCTATTCTATTAATAGTCTTGACAGAAATAGAAGTTTGTGTCTCTTCATCTTTCAGGGATTTCAATAGTAGCTTACGTTGTTGTGAGATCTTGCAAATGTCAAGTATTGCAATATTTGCTTTAATCTTCTTAAGATCTTCGACAATATTGTATTCCATAGGCTCTAATTAACTGGTTGAGGGTTTTTGTGTATCATAAGGTTATAGGGGCAGGTCTAAAAGTGGGATTGAAAGTCCATGTTTTTTTTGTATTCATAGTTTTGGATACACTTGTTTGTTGTTGAGTTACTAGTTCCTTACTTCTAGTTTGGACTACTAATCCTTCTTCCACTATTTCCTCATCCTCAGTCAAATTTACCATAGGTAAAATCTCCCATAGGACCATGGCTATATCATTGGAGAGTTTAGTAGATTCTTCTTCCAAACTTCCTTCTAAAGGTTCATCAAAGTATTCTATTTATGCAAAACCATCTAGTAATTAGTTTGGCACTAAATTCATCACATTTATCTAATGTAGACAAGTTTTCTCATAATGATTAGTCTAATGGTAGTTGCAATAGTTTTCCATGACTACTTATTCCAAATCAATGTTTAAGTTCACAAGTGGAGGTTTAATGGATTTTGGAGGCATAGACCTTCTTAAAAAGGACATGTTTTGTTTTTTATTAGAATTTCCCTCTCATGAACCTCTCTTTATATCAATTATTTCATTGGATAACTATTTGATCATTCTTTGCACGCATTGCATATCCATAGAATATTTTTATTTATCCTCAGTGGGTTTCTTTGGTAGAAGCCTAGGTAATATGAGACCTTTTTTTGTGGGGTATTGATGATGTTCATATTGGTCAAAATCTCAACAACAACCTCATGAGGATATAATCCCACCATGTTTTTAAAGAGGTGGTACTCCTCTATGTTTGTCTAAAAGATGTAGCTAATGTTCTTGGACTGGACTGTCAAATGGGAGAATGCTAAACAACAAACCCCAAATCTTTATTGCTTTATTTTTTTTATATGAAATGGTTCTAGATAACCAGATTGCTCCTTAAGTGCAACATTTGATTGGAAATGGACCAAGTGGCTTCTTAAAAATAAAATGATAAAGAAAGGATTCAAAGTCAAAATAAATATATGCTCAACTTCATTATAACATCCCTCTGAAACACATGCAAGTAGAAGATGCAACCATATTTTCTCACAAGAAAAATAATGAAATGGTGTTGATATTTTCAAAGAACTTTAGATGAGTATTGTAGCTAAAACTGAAAGGAATATGGTAAGCACACTCCAAAAATATCATACTCAAAGATCTAAAAATATGAGAAATCATTAAATTTATGCCCCAAAATAGTTCTCTGTGGAGTTTAATATGTAAAAGATATTTCACTTTACAAATCGTTTCAATAAATTGATTGACTAATGCTCAAAAATATAGTTGCCAAATGCAAGAACTAAACCTCCATGAATCAATTAGAAAAACCTGACTTACATTATCAACCATGTATATGAATGTAAAATACTCCTATTGATATTTTAGGAAGAGACCTCGAAGAATAAAATAAAAACATTCAAAAACTTAGCCTTATGCTCAGTTAAAAAATACAAACATAAAGCCTTGAGAGAAATCGTGTAGAAGAAGAAGAAGCAAGAAAATGGAGATCTGTATTTGCTGATGAGATATTTGGCTGCGTACTAAAGGCTAAAAAATACTATCTTGATGATCTAACCCATTCTTTGATGGCACTATCTTGCTTTTAAATATGTTCCCAATGCTTCTTTGAAATGCTTTGCTCTAGTAGTTAAGGTTTCCGTTCTTCTAGAAGTTTCCCACGTGCTTCTTATTTTTGGAATAAAGAGTAAATAATTTTAATTAATGCTTGATTAAATGCTTATTATTAAAATTGTGTCATTGAAATTAGTTCCTTCAAGTGGGACCCACTTCACCCTTTTATAACAAATATTTAATAAATTTTTACTTCCATACTTGAAGTTGACTGTTTGAAAAAAGTGGACTGTATTTTAATTTTATGATCATGATAAATGACTTCTCATCCATGGAAACCATTCTATAAATAATCTTCATTATCCCAAATTTCCAACGAGTCCTCTAGAGTGAAATTTGGAGGTTTGTATCTCAACTTTTAGCCTTGGGAAGTCTAGGTTCCAAATAAATTTCGCATCAAGTGATGAGAATAGAGTTGACTGTTATTTTGATTTTTGGAAAAATTATGGACAAATTTAGCCATTGAAACCTATAACATTTTCTTCCTTGTCAAATAAAAATTTCCCACGAGGTATCATTTGCCCTAAAAAAACGTTTGGATCAAGAGTTATAAGCTCCAGAAGATCGTTTCTCAACAACCGTCGATTTTGGTTCGTGGATCAATATTATCCCTTGATTTAATTCCTCCCTTTTTAGTCCCACATGTATTGTGAGGGGTGAAGAATGTTGGAGAATGGGGTGGAACTCAATATGAAACAAAGAACACAATGCTTCATATAGAAGAGGGACACAAATTCCAAAGAAGAGAGGTGGCATCCAAAGACACCGTTACAATACTTAAGCACAACACACTATGATTAGAACACCACAATGCATATTGCACATCTTGATCTGCATGATTTTTATGCAATCTTAAATCACTTCATGTATATATAATGACCCAATGGGTCTTCCTTTATATCCTCAAGATCCAATCGACTCCCACAGAATGTGAAATATCTTGTCCACTTACAACGACCGACGATTAGAGTTGGTTCCACAAACTCTGCTCTGGAAAGTCTGCTTGCCGGGGATGGAACCAACCGACTATCTGTCCAACTTGTAGTCGAATGCAGGGCTGGTTGATCCACTGCTTGAATATCTTCGACTGCTGGTCAATTGTTCGACCGACTGAACCTAGAAGATGTGTGATGAACCAAAAATTCTTGATGTTCCAACACCCCCCCATCAACACATAACTATGAAGGTTCAAGAGGTGAAATTACATCACTCGAACACCCCCCCATAATTTCATCTTCTTGAATCCCAAACCAAGTGTGGAGATAGATGAATCTGGCTTCAACTAAAGGTTTGGTGAAGATATCAACAACTTGATATTCACTGCAACAATATGTTAGAATATTGAGAGGGGGGGTGAATTAATACGAGCACTCTTTACCACTTTCAATCACAATATCTAAACTTCAACTTTATCAGTAGTATATCATTTATGATTGCATTCAATATATCATGGGCATATAACCATAAGCAATATCATCACATCAAATAACCACATACACGGTACTCCAGAATTTACATGGAAACCCAAATGGGAGAAAACCACGAAATGATTTCTTATATATATCAAGAATACATTCGTAAGAAGCACCAACTTCCAAATTCTCCAGCACCAACTGGAAGGAGGCACCAACCCCTTGATTTATAGGAACCAACTTGAAGGAAGCACCAACTCCCTAAATTCTCTAGCACCAACTGGAAGGAGGTTACGACCCCTTGATTTACAGGCACCAACCTGAAGGAAGCACCAACTCCCTGAGTTCTCTAACACCAATCAGAAGGAGACTACGATCCCCAGATTTAAATGCACTAACTTGAAGGAAGCACCAACTCCTTGATTTCTTCGACACCAACTGGAAGGAGGATAAAACCCCCTTTCCTTACCATTTCTAGACGCCATGAAATATAAGTGTAGACTTACTATTACTACCATTGATAAACCAACCTATCACTGTCACTATCACATCAACCAACCTATCACTATCACTGTCACATCAACCAAACTGTCATTGCCACTGTCACTGTCTTTTTTACTGACTCTGTCACTGATATACCATCATCAACCAACTGTAACTAGATCCACTCACATGGATACCAAAACCATCACCAAATCATGTACAACAACCATGTACATCAATTATCAACCATGTACATCAACCTGTATCAATCATGCATCAACCATGCACATCAACTTGTACCATACCATGTACATCAAATTGTACCATATCATGCATCAACCATGTACCATGCTAAGTACATCAACCATGTACCATACCAAGTACATCAACCATGTACCATATCACGTACATCAACCATGTTTCAAACTTGTACCATCTCATGCATCAACCATATACCATATCACTCATGATATGTCTCAATCATGCTATACACCATGTACCATAATATATCATCAATGAAGTGCCAAGATATCCAAGATACCAAGATACCAATATAGCCAATATGTGATACTAATCAATGTACCATAACATCACTAAGGTGTACCTCAACATGTACCAACATCACCAAGACATGCACCTCATACATGTACCACCATATACAAGGTGTGTACCTCAACCATGTACCAACAACACAAATATGTGTCTCTAGTATATGCCCAAATCATCATACCATGCCTCAAACATGTACCATATCACCAAGATATATAATTCAAATCATGCATATAAACATACTCAGAACCTGTAACTGACTTGGTGCTTCAGATCACAAACAAACATACCAACTTGGGCATCAACAACCTAGTACAATAATCCTTCCTTAAATTTGTCTTGTCCTCATGGGACCAAGACCAATTGTCATGTGGGGCCTCGCGTGATAGGCATTAGGAAACCTGCGGGGGTGCATCGTGAGACACTAGTAGTCTGACCCATGGAAGTCAACCAAACTAGGGTTTCTTTAGAGAAACCTCCGCACACTTGCAATCCTGAAACTCTCGCCTTCCCTCTCCTTTGCTACCTCAAATTTATCCATCACAAACTCACTAATAGATCACTTACTCACATAGAAGATATTCAATATAATGTGTGTGTGAATATTATTATTAGAGACTTCTTCATGTGTATATATACTTTTTCTAAGTAACCTCTTTCCTTAACTTTAGAGCTTCTTGAACTTTCTTGTTACAACCACTTTTCCCTTTCATTAATGTCTTGTAACTGTTTAGGGGATTCTTAACCCATCTTTGGGGCTTCTAACTCCATGACCTCATAGCTAAACCATGAGGAACTACATGACATTACACCTACCATTGGAAATGACATGACAAGGACTATCCATATATGAGTGCGTTACATGCATTTACATTGTCCTTCATGTCCTTATTCCTCAAACAACTTTAGGCGTCATGACCACACTTATGGGTTTCTTGTAGACTTCTTCAAAGTGTCTTCCTGTGAGGACCATGCTTAGAGCTACGCCATAAGGGAACCACTTTGTAGACTTCTCCAAATACACCCATCACATCTTTTGACATCAATGAAAACCATTGTTTGTTAACATCAATGACAACCAACTGTCCGACAATATCAATGACAACAAATTGTCCAACAATCTCCCCCTTTAGCATTGATTGTAAAACTAATACTCTACTTGTGACCAATCCTCCTGATATTTTTCTCCTCACTTTTATCTCCTCATGTTTCTCTCCCCCTTTGACATCAATGACAAAGGGTATCTCCCTTTGGGGCTGCTTCTCCTGTCTTCATGCTTCGAATCTTTCTCTTTCTCCCCCTTTGACATCATGGGTAAAATATTAACTCCCCCTATTGATATACCTTCTCTAAACAATCTTTCTTTGAATTCATGTGCTCCCTCTATCTTCATGCTTCTAATCTCTTTCTCTGACAATTTATCTTCGCTTGAACTTTCTGCAAGATGTCATGTAGATCAATGTGGGATTTCCTATATATGCTTTGTTTCCTCTCTTTTGGTGTTCTTTTTCCATTGGTGATTCCTCTTGTAATTCACTGACACATATAAAAATCATTCAAAGTTACTTGACTTCAAGTATTCATGGCTTGTCAAGTTCACATCAATGACCATACATTCTTATAACAATATAACTTTTGTTGTGCCTTTCATTGCTTTCCTTTCTGATTCGACTTTTCCACTGATTCCACTGATTCCAATTGTTACTATGCTTTCATCCATTGTCATGTATCTATTTATACCTATCAAATATCTCATGAATATATCTATGTCCATATGTCATAAAATGCTCATGACTATGCTACTCAACTACATACAATGCTGACCCATCTGCTAATTACAACATATTCCGGCTTCTCAAGATGCCTTCTCAATTTTGCAAATCAGACTCTACATGCCTACAAAAATCTATATTGAATATGTCCTTGTTTGAATGCATGCCCAAAATCCTTTATAAAATGAATCTCTACCACATTGAAACTTCATGTCCAAAAACTGCAAGATAGTTCTTTGATCTGTAGAGATGTTGCTTAGACCCCCCCTCTTCAATATTCATATTTATTGAGAGTCTCCAAGATGGATGGTTTATAAAAATACCCACTTTGATGCAGAGTAATCTTCCTCTTCGTCTATAGATTCATCATCATCCTCTTTTTGAATTCTGACCTCTTTCTCCTTTCATGTGGATTCATCATGATCTTAGACTATTGCAAATCCTATGAGTATGATCTTTGGGACCTGGTCTTCATTCACCTGTTCTTCTTGTTTTTCATTTCTTCTGCAAACCTTCCTGTATCTGACATCTTCATTTTTGCTTGTAGATTTGTCTTGATCTTGTACTATTTCCAATCCTAAGAGTATGACTCCTGGGTGTCCTTCAATTATCTTTTTTTCCTTTACCTATTCTTGTTTTCTTCCAAACCTTCTTATATCTAATATCAATGTTCTCATTCTAGAAGTATCCATCATGCTTCTACAATCATGAGATATATGTCCATAGTTATGAAATTTGTAACATTCAATATTATATGGAGTCACATATGCATTTCTTGGTTGACCATTTCTTCCATAATCTCTGCAATCTGTAGCTTTATGTCCAAAGTTAGTACAAATAAAACAATGACGAAAAGAGAAAATTTCATACTTGGGAATGAATGATCTTCTTTGTGATGTATTCCTTTTGAATTCATGCCTTGGTTGATCATGATCTTCTCTTCTATTGTTTCCTTCATAATGATTGAAGTTTCTTTGATACCTGAAAGTGGAGGGTCTTCTTTGATATCTGTCTCTTTTGTAATCTTCTTCTTGAGTTTTCTTCATTTCTGGAATGTTCTTCTTTGAGGGCTCACATTCTTCCTTCTTAGTAAGGCCTTTGATGGCTTCCATACAACTCTTAACATTCTCTTCATTCTTTCTCTTTAGCAACATGTAACATTTCTCTTCAGCTTTCTTACCAATGATGTGGATCTTTCTCTCTCTTCAATGTTCTTGCTGATCTTGACAACTTTAACTCTTAACGTAACAACTTATTCTTCAAGCTTCTCACATTCTTCTTCTTTCTTCATCATCTAGATCTTCATGACTTCTTCCTTTCTCTTTGCTTCTTCAAGTTGGGTCTTCAAGGAGACAATTTCTTCTTCAGGTCATCTTTCCTATTGACTGAATTTTTCTTCAAGTTTATTTAAGTCCTTGTGATGGTTAGTCAAAATATTTTATCTCTTCTTTGCTTCCTTTCTTTGTGCTACCATTTCTGCTTCCAAAAATTTCTTTTCTTCCAACTGACTTTTGCATGCTTCATCAATCCTTCTGGCTTCTTCTACTTGGAATTTTAGGTTTGTAATCATCTGTTGGACTTCTTCAGAGTTGGTATTTTGAGACTTCCTTTTTATCTTGGTCAATTCTTCCTCGAGTGACTTGTTTTTCTCTCTTTCTTTGACCAACTTGTCTAAAGCACTGGTTAGGTGTCTCTCACAATATTCTTCTTCTGAATCTTTCTGACCCGATGAGATTCTTTGTTCCCATACTAACTCAACATCTTCTTCTTCTTCTTTATTCTGATTGGAATGTTCTGGCTTTGCGGTAGAATGGGATTCCATAAAATATAGATTATGTATCTTATCCCAAAGTTCTTTGGCTGATGAACATTGTCTCACTTTATCTTTTACTGAATCACATAATCCTTCCAAGATGAAATCCATTTCCATTTTGTTGTTTCCTTTCAATTCCTTCTTGGCTATAGTCTTTAGTTTCTTTGAACTGATGTATCCTGTAACAACTGAGTACCAAACATCATACCCCCATTTTCCTAGAAATGCTTTCATCATGTTTCTCCACATCTCATAGCTCAGATCCTTCTGACCATCAAACTGTGGTACTCTAATATCAACGTACTCCATGATCTTCCTTCCATGGGTTAAACTGTTTTTCTTGAAGTACTTGCTCTGATACCAATTGTTGGAATACTGAGAGGGGGGGTGAATCAGTATGTGAACTCTTTACCACTTTCAATCACAATATCTAAACTTCAACTTTATCAACAATATATATTTATTATTGCATTCAATATATCATGATCATATAACCATAAGCAATATCATCACATCAAATAACCACATGCACAGTACACTAGAATTTACGTGGAAACCCATGGAATGATTTCTTATATATATTAAGAATAAATTCATAGGAAGCACCAACTTTCAAATTCTCCAGCACCAACTGGAAGGAGGCATCAACCCCCTAATTTTTAGGCACCAACCTAAAGGAAGCACCAACTCCCTGAGTTCTCTAGCACCAACCGAAAGGAGACTATGACCCCATGATTTACAAGCACCAACTCCTTGAGTTCTCTGGCACCAACAAGAAGGAGGCTACAACCCCCTTTCCTTACCCCATCTATATTCCCTGAAATATAAGTGTAGACTCACTGTTACTACCATTGATCAACCAACCTGTCACTGTCATTGTCACATCAACCAACCTGTCACTGTCACTGTCATTGACTCTATCATTGATATACCATCATCAACCAATTGTAACCAGATCCATTCACATGGATACCAAAACCATCACCAAATCATGTACATCAACCACGTACATCGACCATGTAATCAACCTGTATCAACCATGCATCAACCATACACATCAACATGTACCATACCATGCACATCAACCTGTACCATATCATGCATCAACCACGTACCATATCAAGTACATAAACCATGTACCATATCATGTACATCAACCATGTATCAAACTTGTACCATATCATGCATCAACCATATACCATATCACTCATGATATGTCTCAATCATGCCATACACCATGTACCATAATATATCATCAATGAAGTGCAAATATAGTTGAGATAACAAGATACCAATATAACCAAGATGTGCTACTAATCAATGTACCATAACATCACTAAGGTGTACCTCAACATGTACCAACATCACCAATACATGCACCTCATACATGTACCACTATATACCAAGTGTGTACCTCAACCATGTACCAACAACACAAATCTATGTCTCTATCATATGCCCAAATCATCATACCATGTCTCAAACATGTACCATATCACCAAGATATATCAGTCAAATCATGCATATAAACATACGTCAAAACATGTAACTGACCTAGTGCTTCAGATCACAGAGAAATAGACCAACCTAGGTATAAACAACCTGGTACAAGCATCCTTCTTTAACTCTATCTTGTCCTCACAATAATACGACCAGTTGTCACGCAAGGCTCGCATGGCAGGCATTAGGAAACCCGTGGGAGTGCCTTCCGGGACACTAGTAGTCTTACCCACAGGGGTCAACCAAACTAGGGTTTCTTCAGAGAAATCTTTGCACACATGAAATCCTGAAACTCTCACCTTTGCTCTCATTCACTACCTAAGATTTCTCCATCGTAAACTCACTAATAGATCACTTACTCACATAGAATATATTCAATAGAATGTGTGTGTGAATATTCTTATGCGATACTTCTTGATGTTTATATATAATTTTTCTAAGTAAACTCTTTCCTTAACTTTAGGGCTTCTTGAACTTTCTTGTTACAACCACTCTACCATTTCATTAATGACTTGTAACCATTCAGGGGTTTCTTAACCCATATTTGGGGCTTCCAACTCCATGACCTCATAACTCCTCAACCGTGAGGAACTATGTGACGTCCCACCTACATTTGGAAATGACATGGAAAGGACTATCCATCTATGAGTGTGTTACCTACATTTACACTGTCCTTCATGTCCTTATTCCTCAAACAACTTTGGGCTTTGTTAGCACTCTGTAAATTTGTTCGACTGATAAAAAAATGACAGAGGTAACCTACAAACCAACTTTAGAGCTGGGTACTAGCCTGCTCAGCTCAGAGAGGGATCTCTCCTATCACTTGGTCTTTAATAATGAGTGTTTTTTAACAATTCAATGGCTAGGTTTTGTCGTTTTTTTTTTTTTTTTTATAATTTTTCTCACAAGTAAGGGGAGGGACACTCAGGGCTATGGAGTCAAACTTCTAAAAGGAATGGAAGAACTGGCGGGTCTGTAGAAATCTCCAGAGGAGAAAGGCTAAATGAGGCGATAAATCTGAGTTATAAATTGTAAATTTGTAGAGTGTAGGAAGAAAAGAAAACATATAACTGCATCATAACATTAAATAAATGAATTCTGAATTAGTTAGGAAGAACTTAACATAGTTTAAATTACTTCAGCTGAGAGCATCAAAAGATGAATTTTGGGCCTTTGACTATCCAATTTAAATAGAAGACAGTGAAAATGAAATCATAAATATAGGAAATACATACAAAGAGAGGAGACAAAACTCAGATCACCACCATTAGAATCTTTTCATGGAAACTTCAAGACTTCTGTATGTGTATTCAATTCAGATTCAGAAAATTACATTCAAGTTCCAAATAGCTACAATCATGCCCTTGCACTTTTTCCAACTCCTAATACATTTGGAACTTTTAATATTTATACAAGCTGAGTTCCTTCGGTTTTGAAACTGATTACAATGATTGAAATTAAACGTTTCAGTTTCTGAAACTAATTACAATGATTACAAATGATAGTTTTGTTTTGACATTGATTACAATAATTATCAAGAAAACTTTTCATGATCCAACTTTTGATTCCTCTGATGCTTCAGTCGTGTTCTTTGCCACTTGTTTTTCTCTGGTCTTCTGCCTGATGAATTCAAGGGAAAAGATTATGGGGGTTAGAAAAATAGGCAATAGGTAGGGAGATTCATGACAACCATAAACCCAGATTACTGTTGAGTGCATGAATAATACCTAGTCCCCCATTTTGTTTTCTGGATTTGGCTGCAGATATCTCCTCATGTCATCCAAAACTCTAGGTAGGCTGATGTTGAAAATCAAACTGTAAACCTTGGACATGAATTTGTTGATGAAGATGAGCAATGTAATCCTTCTGCATTCAGTTGATACAAATGTTGCTTCATGAAATTCTCTCTTATTGGTTTCCAGGAAAATCTTCAGCAGATAGGTGTAGTATCTGAAATGCCTTAGAGAGCGAAAATTCACCAGCTGTTTATGGATATTATCATCTATGAATTGATAAAAAATGATGCGGACTGACATACCAGACTCTAACTTAAAAAATGTTAAAATGAAACCGAGTGTAACCTCGACCACATGTTTATCATTGTCTAGACCTAAAATTTGACTCAAAAGGGAACAAACCCATTGGACTTCAATGACCATTATACTCACATTCATTGGCAAATATAGACTCTCTGAAAACTGTTCTGGTTTGACAATTGTCTATAAAAATAAATCTCGGACCTTTGATGGACATTATATGTATACCCTAATTATCTTTTCTTCATTAAAAGGATTAGAATTTGTGGAAAAAGACTCTGGTATACCAAGGGAATCTCGAATAGATAGACTCTCTACCCTACACATGACCTCAGACCCTCGTTTATTCATGACGACTCTTTCTTCATGTGAATATTGTTCGGTGCACCAACCTATAAATTCATGAAAAGGGAAAGCAATTTCGATAACATAAGGGACTATGGTGGCTTGGACCGCTTCAAGGAATGATATATGCCTTCCTATATTATCAGACTGGTTTCTTCTGGACACAGAGAAGGGAGAAATGGCAATTTCGGTATCAAAGATCTATGATTCTCGGTCAATTAGGGATTCTTCGTTTGTCACAAGATCTTGTTCTATTACTGAATTTATGATAGGATCCATGGTTGCGACGAAAAATACCTAGAATTGAGCGGAAATGGCGTATTGTTGAGCTGCAGTTGAACGGGGGTGGTCACGCCAAGTTTCAAACAGTCCAATGTTCGAATAATAATAAAATAACAAAAAAAATGCCCTTTTATACTTTTCAAAATTTCGGGGGCGCGAGGAAGTGGTTTGGGGCAACTCGCTTTTCACTCTGAAATGTATCTGGTGGCGCCACGTATCCCCAACTGAAAACCATGGTTTAAATTTCGACTCGCTTTCTGAAATTAACCTCCACACAATTTCTCCCCCCAAAATGATCCTTGACCGTCGATCTTGAGAGGTCACAATCTGTGACGTGTCGGGTCCCATCTGATAGCGCCCGCGCCAACTTTAGTTGTTTCCCTGCCAAATCTAGCCCCTTCCTTGGTTTATCAGGCTTCCAAACCAATTTAGTGTCTTGCTAGGTTCTGAAATCTTGATTTCACATAAAAATTTAATGGTGACTAACATGGGCTCCAACTGGGGATTCTATCCTCCCAGCGAGGTAGCAAAGAACGACAGACTAAGTGCCTTCCCATTGGGCTTTATTTCACTCATGAAACTAAATCGATCAACATATTATTCACAAAACTTCGTTCACATAACTCAAATTATACTCAACATAACTTAGGGCCTTCATTTCAGGCTTCAATTTCTGTTGATTTGATTTCAATTGCTTCAACTGAAAAACAAAAATGGTTATATACAATGAATGGGAAGGGTGGAAATTCCTTTAAGCGAGATAATGCTTGAGAAACCTTCCATTCATAGGTCCCCCACAAATGAGATATCCATTACGTTCCTGTAGTAGATAGGCATTATTTCCATGGTATGCCACAATCTTGAAAGGTCCTAGCCACATATGGTCAAATTTCCCATGCTTTCCTTTGTCCTCATTTCTGGCATCCCATTTCAACACCAAATCCCCTACTTTGAAATCATCTTCCTTAGTATGCCTGTCAAAAGCCTTTTTAATTCTTTCTTGGTGTAATTGAGAGTTGTTGAATGCTTTCTCTCTTGTTTGTTGGACATTGATTAATTCATTTGTTCTCCTTTGAGTGGCATCCGGTTCAACATCTTGCTCCTGCAACAACCTCATTACTAGCAATCCTAATGAAGTAGGAAAAATCGCTTATGTGCCATACACAATATGGAAGGGTGAAGTAGCAATAGATCTTTTAGTAGTGATTCTGTCAGCCCATAGTTCATGGATAAGCTTCTTGTGCCAAGCCTTTTTGTTATCTTGCAACAA
The DNA here is from genome assembly GCA_009831015.1 of Picea engelmannii. Lineage (NCBI taxonomy): Eukaryota > Viridiplantae > Streptophyta > Pinopsida > Pinales > Pinaceae > Picea > Picea engelmannii. The sequence goes on from ML789551.1 coordinate 57,658, forward strand.
TTTTTTGATAATTCTGGTCAATATTTTATTGGATGACTCAGCCAACCCATTACCTTGAGGGTAATAAGATGTGGAATGGACAAGAGTTATATTGTAATCACTACAAATTTTTTCCATCTTTTTGGACTTAAATGCTGCTGCATTGTCTGTGATGATTTTTATTGGACAACCAAACCTAGATAAAATATTGTTCTCCAAAAATTGAATGATAACAGTATCCGTGGCTTGCCTGGTGGGAACTACTTCAATCCACTTGGTGAAGTAATCTTTGGTTGTCAATATCCACTTGTGTTGAGCTGATGGTTGAATTTATCCTATGAAATCAAGGCCCCATTGTCTAAAAGGTGCTTCAACAGAGATAGGATTCAAGGGAAAAGGCTGCAATTTTCTCTTCCCATCAAAAATTTGGCATTTATGTCAGCTTGGAACTTCTTTGTAAACATCATAAAAAATACTAGGCCAATAGAAACCAACCCTCAATATCTTGTGTACAATAGTTTTCCAAGAATGGTTCCCTCCACAATCACCTTTATGAAATTCTATGATGTTTTTTTCTACTTCTTCCTCCAACAAACAACTCAGTAAGATTCCTCCTCGATCCTTCCAATACAAAGATTGATTTACAATAAAAACTTTTCTCCTTTTAGCTTCAAAAACCTGGCCTTGGTTTTGCTCAATTCAGGAAGAGCCTGCAAATTTCTCAACACATAAGTAATGTCAGTATACCATGGGGAGTTAAGGAATTTTTGAGATACCCGAGGGACCTTTTCTTCTCCTGAATCTGCTGACAAATCAACAATGAAATTAATTCCCAAGAGATCACAATTTGTTTGTGCCATCAAATTTTCAAGTCCCTACCCTTTGATAAACTTGGTAGGCTTGATATCAAGGTCATAATCCAACAACATAGCTATCCACTTGCCCCTTTTTCCCTCGGGATCAGGCTGAGTCAAAATGTCCTTCACAGCACTGCTAGGCACATAAGCAATGGTACGAGAATGTAAGATATAAACTCTAAAATCCTTTAGGGCCTTGACCAATGCATATGCCTGCTTCTCCATGATATCATAATTTAATGGGGAATTCCTCAATGTCCTACTATAGTATGCTATAGGCTTCTCAAAATTCTGTTCATCTTTTTGTAATAAAACACTAGCGATGGTGTGCTCCGAGGCAAAAGAAAACAATATAAAGTCTTTTGCAAAATTAGGACTGGCCAGTACCGAGGCTTTGGTCAATGCCACTTTAATATATTCAAAGGATTTTCTGGCTTTATGGGTCCACTTTATCTCACTTCCTTTCCCGAGCATGTTAGTGATATGCTTTATGATTTTAGCCAGGTTAGGGATGAACCTTCTCAGAGAATTTACTTTCCCCAGGAAAGATTGCACTTCTTTCTTGCTTCCGGGTGTGCCAATTTTAAGGATACCCTAAACTCTGATAGGATCTATCTTTATTCCCTCCCTTGAAATAATGTGCCCAAGCAAATTCCACTCTTCCATGCCAAAATTAGACTTCTTGGGGTTTAATGAAATGCCAAATTTCCTACATTTTTGAAAATCCCTTCTTAGATGTTTAAGATGTTCTTCATCAGAAGCTGAATATACAATGATATCATCTAAGTAAATAACAATAAATTTATCTTTCTCATCAACAAAGGCTATATCCATAGCCCTTTGGAAAGTAGCCCCTACATTCATGAGTCCAAAAGGCATTTTGGCATACATGAAGGTGCCCCATGGTATTGTAAAGGCTATCTTTTTCTGATCATCAGGTTGTACCATGATTTGATTGTATCCAGAGAAATCATCCAACATTGATATTTTTTGAGAACCAACCAATTTCTGTAAAATGTGATCCATCTTAGGCAGTGGGTAATTGTCCTTGAGAGATACCCTGTTTAGATTTCTAAAGTCTACACATAATCAGATCTCTCCACTCTTCTTTCTAACAGGTACCATATTTTCCAGCCACTTAGAAAATCTGAGAGATACTATGATCTTGGCTTCAATTTTTTTTTTTATCTCCTTTTCAATCAGGGGCAACAACAAAGGATTAATTCTTATTAATTTATGCTTGAAAGGTTTATGATATCTTTGATTGGAATCACATGCTGAATCACCTTGGTATCATAAAATTTCAGATATTCATAACTCCAGGAAAAAAACATCAGGGAATTCTTTCATTAAATTAATATACCTTTGCTTGACCTTTGGGCTAAGTGTCTTGGAAAACTTGATGATCTTGGGATCTTCATGAGTCCCAATGTTGTAATCTTCAACATCTCCATCATTTACAGTAATTTTAGGACTCCTGGACACATCATTGTTGTCAAAGAGTTTTTCTAATGGGACCATGCCTTTGGGAATGATGTTATTTTTTAGCTGCATTATATCCTTACCAACAATCTGATTTTTGAAATAGCCATTATTTATGAACACAACTGCATCTTGTTCTTCACAACAATATTCCTCATCAATATTCAAATTTGCAAATTCACCATCCATCTTAAGGAAGCTTTCTATTTGTTTATCATCTTCAAAAACCTTCCAGTACTTAATATTATCAAGTACTATTGGTATGTGCTTGACCTCAATCTCATATCCCCTATTAGGAAAAATTGGAATCTTGAAAACTGAAGCTGAAGTAGTTAGAGCATCAACAATCTGATTCTAACCCCTTGGAAACACTCAGAGACTATATTCTAAAAATTCTTGAAGAAGGTCAAACACTATATTCCTATATATTCTTAATCTGGGGTGCTTTGCTTAATATATTCCCTTCACCTGATTTATGATCAAATCATAATCTCCATGCACAACTATCCTCCTAGCACCCATTTCTTTCAAAGCCTTCAATCCCAATACTAATGCTTCATATTCAACCATATTATTTGTGTATTCAAAAGAAAGCTTATAAGAACAAAGTTTTGTGGCCAGTCTGGGGGGTTAATCCACACACTAGCTCCTGCTCCTTCTCTGCTGACAGCTCCATCAAATCTCATGTTCCACATCTCATTCTTTGCACTGTCTTGTTTTTCTAAAATTTTCTTAGTTTGCTGATCGGATTCGTCTTTAGCAGTCCTACCAGTCTCTGGAACCTTCTCTTCAAAACTCGAATCATTGAAGAAAATCGAAGAACCAATCTCAGTCTCCACATAATAAATGGGATGGTTGTTTGGCTAGGCTTTGTTACTGACCATGTATTTGAGCAATAATTCCCTGTACAACCTCCTATTTTGACCAAAAAAAGGGATAATGGCATATGACATATCCATTTGCAAAGTCCCTTTAAACTTTGCATCCCATGACCTAGATAACAACATGCCAAACTTAGGAGGGATATCAATAACCGCCACATCCATGACCATATTTTTTGCTGGAATTTGAGACAAAGATACCACTAGATATTTGATTAGGACCAAGCACTTCACCTTCCTTGAATCAAAGGAGAAAAGATCTTTGTAAGGCCTTGTAATGTTCGGGCCCAATTGGTCCATGACTACCTTGGGCATCAGATTATGGGATGCTCCTGAATCCACATAGCATTATGCAGATTCATATCATGAATTTTCAGACTGACATAGAAAGGAGGGACCTCATCAACATCACTACTCTTATCTACTCGTGGGCCAAACAAGATGGCAGGATGATCATCTTGTATATTTAAAGTATCAGAAGTTTCTTACATCCTGAGCATCTTAATTATCTGATTTCTATATTCACTATTCTTTATCAGCTCATTGAATGGAACACATATTTTAATTTTTTCCATCTCACTTTCAAAGTTAAAGGAATATGAGGTTTTCTCTACCTCTTTGATGACTATCTCCTTTCTTGGTTCAGACATTTTCTTTGGAGGTTCTTCCTTCTGATTTCCTTTCTCCACAACATCCTTTGCAAGAGAGTACTTCTTAGGATGACTTGAAGAAGGTGTATTATTTTGAGATTCTTTGGTAGGACTTCCTTTTGGAGGATTTGCAGGAACCTTTTTGTTTCGAAGATTATATTGTTTCTAGAATTTCATGATGGCATTCTGCAGCCTTGTCTGGTAATCTTCCTTTTCCACTGACAACCTTTCATCATTCTCCTGCATGAAGATTTCTTTTGCATCCATGAACTAGTCATGTTCTTCTTTAGTCAAGAACACCTTTGTTTCATCACTATTACAACAATGCATATTGTCTTCAAAAGTTTCATCAAAATTTTCATTTACATAATTATTTTGAAAAAGAAGTCTTATTTGCTGATCACCTTGGTTCCTCTAATCTCTTTGTCTGATTTGTGGAACTGCTGGCCTTCTTTGATTCTTGGGTGGAACATCAGCTTGCTCTCTAGTGTTCAGATTATTATCTAAAGACATCCTTTCCATGAGTTTCTCCATGATCTTCATCATCATTTCAAACCTTTCTTCTGATGACTATGAGGTTGAAGGATGTGCTTTATCTTGAACTTTGTTCATGTCCCTGTCAGAATTATATTTGACATTTCTTGAAGCCATTAGATTTACATCAACTTCTATTGCATCACTCATCATATCATCTAGTGAAGTGGATCTTATTTCCCTCAACAACAAAGAAAAATCACTTTCAAACGAATCAACATATCTAAGTTGAGGAGCTCTAGGAGGAGGTTTTACTTCATTAGGAATTGAGTTGTAAACTATTATAAATCTAGCTGAAAACTCCTATGCTGTTTCATCAGGTGACCTTCTCATGTTGTTGTACTGGGTTAGCAACTGAAGGGGGTTTTTATTGTCACCCCACTTTGCAAGAAAACTTGTTTCAAAGGCTTCAAAATTTTGGATACTTGCTGCTGGGAGAGCTCTGAACCATTTTCGGACTTCTCCTGCAAGACTTTGTGAAAACAACCTCATTTTTGCATCTTCAAAATCTAATTCTTCTAGGTCTACAAAATTAGTGAACCAGTCTAAGTGTTTTTGGGCTGACACATTGCCTTCAACATCATACAACTTAATCATCTGATTATATTCCTGGGGCAAATCATGTAATTGAGCAGGTAGAACAAGAGGGAAAAAAAATAGCTGCCATGGCTGCAGTAAGAACTTGAAGTGGTTGTTGGTTCTGAGTATGAATCACAAGAGGTTTAGTAGAGGCAGGTAAAATTAAATCTTGGAACCTCTTCTCATCAAAGATGATCACGTTCAAACAAGACTCAGATTTAGTTCTAAACAGAGTTTGCTCAAATTTCAAATCAAAATCAAGGTCTTCAATGCTTGTCACTCCATCTTTGGGCAAGGATAGATATCTGTCTAGATACACAACTAGGATTATTGGTTTTTATTTTCTTTTGTGTACAATTTTCTCAGGGTCAGACACAAGGATTACTACTTTTGGGTCTCGATTTCTCCTGGTATGAATTCTCTTGGAAGCTAGGATTTCTAGCTCAAACTAATTTATGCTACTGGTCTCTTTATAATGGAGTCGCCAGGGTAGATTTATTGTCATCCAATAAGGTGTTTGATTCACTGTCACCCTCAGGAATCAAATCTGAAGCTTTAAGTTGTTCTTTTCCTAGGGAAGATTTCACTTTCGGTCCCCGACAACAACGCTAGAATGTTAGCACTTTGTAAATTTGTTCGGATGATAAAAAAACGACAGAGGTAACCTAGAAACCAACTTTGGAGGTAGTTATTAGCCTGCTCAACTCAGAGATGACTCTCTCCTATCACTTGGTATTTAATAATGAGTGTTCTTTAAAAATTCAATGGCTAGGTTTTGTTGTTTTGGGGGGTTTATATATAATTTTTCCGGCAAGTAAGGGGAGGGACAGTTAGGGCTATGGAGTCAAAATTCTGAAATGATTGGAAGCACTGACTGGTCTGTAGAAATATCCAGAGGCTAAATGAGGCGATAAATCTGAGTTATAAATTGTAAATTTGTAGAGTGTAGGAAGAAAAGAAAACATATAACTGCATCAGAGCATTAAATAAATGAATTCTGAATTAGTTAGGAAAAACTTAACACAATTTAAATTGCTTTAGTTGAAAGCATCACAAGATGAATTATGGGCCTTTGACTATCCAATTTAAACAGAAGACAGTGAAAATGAAATAAAAAATACAGGAAATACATAGAAAGAGAGGAGACAAAACTCAGATCAACACCATTAGAATGTTTTCATGGAAACTTTAAGACTCATGCATGTGTATTCAATTCAGATTTAGAAAATTACATTCAAGTTTCAAATAACTACAATCGTTCTCTTGCATTTCTACCAACTCCCAATACATTTTGAACTCCTAATATTTATACAAGCTGAGTTCCTTCGGTTTTGAAACCAATTAAAATGATTGAAATGAAACGTTTCAGTTTCTGAAACTGATTACAAATGACAGTTTTGGTTTGAAACTGATTACAATAATTAGCAGGAAAACATTTCATGATCAAACTTATGATTCCCCTGATGCTTCAGTCCCTTTCTTTGCCACTTGTTATTCTCTGGTCTTCCTCCTAATCTTCCATCTTCAATGACATCTGGACATCATATAATGGACCTTGGAAAACTGCACTTTGTCTTACCTAGCCGTACTATCTCCTTCCATTGCAAGTCAGAAAGGATATCATAACCTATCATTTCTTTGATCATGATCTACAGGTCAATGCAGGAAGCATATGACATGACTGGTAGTCCAAGTTTGATTGCTTTGAACTGATTCAAAATCTCAAAGTCTATAATCAGATGCTCAACCAGTGTAGCTCCTTTCAGATTTTCCTCCAGGGTTTCAAAATTGGAGTGATCCATTCTGCACTGAGTGAGGCGAGCATTGTATTCTTCCAAGTCATACAATTTTCCCTTGCCATCCCAAAATGGTGGAAGGTCTTTGATAAACAATTCTTCAAACAAATATTTGAATTCTTGCACACTTTGCTCCATCTGGGTAGCCTTGGTTCGGATTGATTTCAACAAGTTATGTTTAATAATAACCCTCATAACCCAGATAATCAATGTAGTTCTATCTTTAACTCCAATAGTCTAAAGTTCTGCAACAGGAATGGAGTTAAGTAGATTTATGGCGTTTTGGGCCCATTCTGATGGCTTCTTTGCTAAAGTCTAATTCACAACAGTGCACCTGCTTATGGATGTGATGGCTATGATGTCTTTATCATTGATGAAGTTTAAATAAACTCTGAACTTGGCAACTTCAACATCTATATAATCCCATATGATACTCTTGGCTCCTTGCAACAAGCCTTAACCTCTTAACCTCAGCTTGAACTTATCTATTCTTTCTTGTAGGATTTCATTCTCCTTTTGAAATTGAGCCATTCCTTCATCCTTTGCTTGCATATATTGCTTCAATTTATCTATGCTTCCCTTTATCCCTTTGATTTCTCCTTATTTTATGATAACTTGTGACATAGCCTGGACAAGTCCTTCAATGTTTGGCCCAACTTCTGTAGTAGGAGGTACAACTACAGTTTTGTTTAACAATTCTATCTACTCATGTGACTACTTCACCTTTTCTCATTCTAGCTGCAACACCCTAGCCTTGTAGTCCAATTTCTCTCGACGAAGTGTTTCATTTTCCTGTTCTAGAGTAACCAATTCTACTGTTTGTGGATGCTCTGTGGCAGACATTTTCAGTTTCTTCTTCAATATTTGAATTAATTTGTATTTTTCATCCAATGAGGATTTCACCCCTTGAGGACCTTCGGATTCCAATCTCTTGACCTGAGTCTGCCAAGCTCTACTAGATTCTTTCTCTTGCCTCAAATTCCCTTCCAATTTCATTACATAAGATGACAACTTTGAATTCTTCAAGCTTAAACTCAGGTAATCAGAATACAACATATCACTGGTATACTTATGGAATTTGACTTTGTCTAGAGCATTGATGTTGTCATACCTTATCTTTATCTCAAAGACTTTGTCTTCATCAACAACTGCAATGTTAAAGGTCCTTTTCTTAACATCCCTTACTGTGAACAAAGAAGATTTATGTTGATAAATATTTTCCACTTCAGGGGCTAGATCCCTAATCTCACCCAGAGCTATGTTTCCCCTTTCTGCATACTATTTTTCTAGATCTTCTTTGGGTTGATAAACTGCCTTAGATGTTTGATCAAAGATGTATTTCTTGTTGCTAAAGGTTCTTGAGCTGCTTTCACTATGGATTTTTCTTTCTTTTCAACCTCTACCACGCTGGTACCAATTTCCACCATATCCAGATTTACTTGTTCTCTGGGATATTCCTCCTCTAAATCCACTATCTATGGAGACTGTGGAATATCCATCTTCTTAGAAGAAGTCTTCTGATCACTGGTACTGCTTCTCTTTCTTTAAAAACTCATCTTAGGAACTTTGAATATCAGTTTGTGAGGACCTTGTTGTGTTTGAATTTGTTGCAAGGTTGCCTCCACTTGCTGTGTTTGAGTTGGTTTCAATATTTCTTCCATATCAACACATACTTTAGTTTTTCTAGTTTATAAAAACCCTCAACATGTTCATGCTCATAAAGAGCCCTTTTTTTCATCAATATTCTCTTGGATATGGTTTGGTGTGGATCATATCTTCTTCCCTATAGCTATGCAAAACCAAACTCTTTGAGCTTTGCTTGAATTTGACATAAACAAGATCTGGCTTTGACAATGAACGGGCCAATGATAAAACGGAACTTGAGGTTGGAGGATTTGCATAATTTTAGGAAATGCTCTGTCTGAGATATAATTCTTTGCCTGATGAATTCAAGGGAAAAGATTCCGGGGGTCAGAAAAATAGGCAATAGGTAGGGGGATTCGTGACAACCATAAAACCATATTACTGTTGAGTGAATGAATAATACTCAGTCCCCCACTCTGTTTTCTGGATTTGGATGCAGATAGCTCCTCATGTCATCCAAAAATCTAGGTAGGCTAGCGTTGAAAATCAAACTGTAAACCCTGGACATGAATTTGTTGATGAATATGAGCAATGTAATCCTGTTACATTCAGTTGATACAAATGCTGCTTCAGGAAATTCTCTCGTATTGGTTTCCAGGAAAAAATTTAGCATATAGGTGTAGTATCTGAAATGCCTTAGAGAGAAAAAATTCACCAGCTGTTTATGGATATTATAAACTATGAATTGATCAAAACTGATGCAGACTGACATACCAGACTCTGACTTAAAAAATGTTAAAAGGAAACTAAGCGTAACGTCGAACACATGTTTATCATTGTCTAGAACTAAAATTTGACTCAAAAGGGAACATACCCATTGGACTTCAATGAACATTATACTCACATTCATTGGCAAATAAATACTCTCTGAAAAATGTTCTGGTTTGAAAATTGTCTGTAAAAACAAATCTCGGACCTTTGATGGACATTCTTTGTATACCCTAATTAGATTTTCTTCATCAAAAGGCTCAAAATTTGCGGAAAAAGACTCTGGTATACCAAGGGAATCTCAAATAGATAGACTCTCTACCCTACAGATGACCTCAGACCCTCGTTTATTCATGATGACTCTTTCTTCATGTGAATAATGTTCGACGCACCAACCTATAAATTCGAGAAAAGGGAAATTGATTTCGACAACATAAGGGACTATGGTGGCTTGGACTTCTTCAAGGAACGATATACACCTTCCTACATTATCAGAAAGGTTGCTTCTGAACACAAAGATGGGAAAAATGGTGATTTCGGTATCAAAGACATCTGAATCTCGGTCAATTAGGGCTTCTTCGTTTGTCACAAGATCTTGTTCTGTTACTGAAGTTATGATAAGATCCATGGATGCGATGAAAAATACCTAGAAATGAGCGGAAATGGCATGCAATTGGCGTACTTTTGAGGTGTAGTTGAACGAGGGTGGTCGTGCCAAGTTTCAAATGGTCCAGTGTTCGAAAAATAATAAAATAACCAACAAAATTCCCTTTTATACTTTTCCAAATTTTGGGGGCGTGAGGAAGTGGTTTGGGGCAACCCGCCTTTCACCCCAAAATGTATCTGGTGGCGCCACATATCCTTGACCGAAAACCACGGTTTAAATTTCAGCCTGCTTTATGAAATTAACCTCCATGTAGTTTCTCCCCCCGAAATGATCCTCAACCATCGATCTCGAGAGGTCACGCTCTGCGACGCGTTGAGCCCCATCCGTTAGAGCTCCTGCCAACTTTAGTTGTTTCCCTCCCAAATCTAGCCCCTTCCTTAGTTTATCAAGATTCCAAACCAATTTAGTGTCTCGCTAGGTCCTGAAATCTTGATTTCACATAAAATTTTAATGGTGACTAACATGCTTCATGACCACACCTATGGGTTTCTTGTAGAATTCTTCAAAGAATCTTCCTGTGAGGGCCATGCTCAGTGATACACCATAAGAGGACCACTTTGGATACTTCTCCAAATACACTCATCACATCTATTGAAATCAATGACAACCATTTCGTTTTGACATCAATGAAAACCAACTATCCAACAATATCAATGACAACCAACTTTCCAACACAATATTCAAGAGAAACAACGTCATCATGAACCAACTGTTGCAAATAGTGAGCATAAATCTCAACATGATTCATCTCACCGTGAGAAACATGATTTTTAACAACCTGTATGGCACTTTGATTATCACAGAAGATTGTAGTCGAGGTCTGAACAAGAAATCCAAGCTTGCCCAAAAGTTGACAAATCCAAATGGATTCAATACCTGCTTGAAGAACACCACGATATTTGACTTTGGTAGTCAACAAAGAGACTACCTTCTACTTCTTGCATGACCATATGAAAGGTCCAACACTATAGTGAAACACATACCCATAAGTGGACTTCTCGTCATCTTCGTCACCAGCCCAGTCGGAGTCGATACCCTTGAGATATCTAATAATGCATTTGGCGACTTTCCAATGGATTTCTCTGGGATCCTGCATGAATCGAGAAACTCAATTGACAACAAAGGAGATATCATTTCGACTATGATTAAGATAAATAAGACCGTCGACCAATTATTGATAGAGTGCAACATCGACAACATGTGTTTGAAAGGTTTTAGTAATCTTTACTCCATACTGAAAAGGAGTGGCACAAGGATTGTAATCAACCATCTTAAAATGTGTCAATATATCCATTACATATTTAGATTGAGAAAAAAAAAACCATCACATAGTGGTAATAATTGAAGACCCAAAAAATAATGAAGAGTGCCAAGATATATCATGTCAAAAGAGTTAGCTAGTTGTTTCTTCAATCTAAAGATGAGAGCATTAGTATTTCTAGTAATGAGTAAGTAGTAAACATATACAACAACAATCAAGGTGTCTCTGTTGGAGTGGAGAATATACAGGCAGTGATAAAAAATTCACATCACTTGAATCCCAGTCGAAGAAAGAAATTGTCAATTTTAGCATACCATGCCCGAGGAGCCTGCTTCAAACCCTAAAGTGACTTCTTGAGTCTACATACTAAATTGGAATCTGTCAAAAAGACAGGTGGCTATTCCATGCAAATTTATTTAGATAGGTCTCCATGAAGAAAGACACTCTTCACATCCATCAGATGAATTTTCCATCCGAAACAAGCAACAAAGAAATAATCAATCGAACATAGTTCATCTTTGCAACAGGGGAAAATGTTTCAGTGTAGTCGATGCCTTCTTGTTGATAAAATCCCTTTGCAACAAGGCATGCTTTATGTCGCTCAACAATACCTTTAGAGGTAAATTTGGTCCTGTAGACCCATTGACACTTCATATTGTTCTTTCCATGTGGTTAGGGAACCAAGTCCCATGTTTGATTCTTCAACAAGGAATCAAGTTCATCCTTCATGGCTTGTTCCCATTTGGGTCATCCTTTGACATCATAGTAGGTAAAAAGATCAAAGGTTTCAAGGAAACAAGTCATGAGAGCAACACTGACATGTTGCTTCTGACTTTGGGTCTGTTGTCTGCAAGAGGCATCTCCAACATCAACTCCAATGGCTTCAATTGTCTTGGAAACCCAATGGGGTAGACAAGAAACAGGTGAACTATGGTTCACTTCATCAAGTTGATAAGAATTTGGAGGTTTTGCAGATGGTGGACCAGGTGAAACAAAATACGTCAGACTAGTCAACTCAAAGATCGATGGTCGAGTCGAAACAAACACAAAGTTCGACGGACCAGTTAAAGGACTGAAGAGGGGAGTAGGAGAACTAATGTCCAAGGCAATATCAAAAGGAGCATCTTGCAATAATTTAAAGGAGGCATTCAAAAAATTAAGTCTAGAAGACTTATCATCAAACCAAACATTATGTTGGACAATAATCTGTCATTGGATAAGATCAAATAGTCGATAGGCTTTCGACTCTTCAGAGTATCTCATCATGATGCAAGCATGACCCTTTGCATCCAATTTATTTTGACAATCATCGGGGATGTGAGCCCAGGAAATACATCCAAACACATGGAGGTGGCCAACATAAGGTTTCTTCCCACACCACCATTCAACTGGAGTCATGGAAGGAACATCTCGAGTTGAGATGCAATTGAGAAGATAATTGGCACACTATACCACTTCATCCTAGAAGCGAGGAGGCAGGTATTTAGCCTATAAAAGACATCTAGACATTTCGACTAATGTCCAATTCTTGCATTCTACATATCCATTTTGTTGAGCTATGTAAGAAACTGACCATTGCTAGTCAATACCAGAACGAAGTAGGTAGTCTTCAAAGGGTCGATTGACATACTCACCACCATTGTCTGATCTCAAGCACTCAATGGGTTGACCATATTGCTTTTCAACAAAGGCCTGGAATTCTTTGAACTTCTCAAAGAAAATATTTTTATTCTTTAGGAAAAAGACCCATGTGAAACGAGATAAATAATCAATGAAATTCAAAATGTGTCTGACACCTACTAGTGAAGGTAAGTTGATTGAACAAACATCACTATGAACTAGTTCTAGTAGGTTCTGTGCTCGCCACGATTTTCTAGAGTCGAAAGGTGTCTGATGATGCTTCCCAAGTATGCAACCATTACATACACCTTCGGGGGGAAACACTTTCGGTAAACCAACAACCATATTCCGAGTTTCCAGTGCTCGCAGACTACATAAATTTAGATGTCCAAGTCGTTCATGCCAAATTCGACTTCTTTGATTAGTGTGATCAATGAATGCAGTCAGTTTTGATTCAAGTCAAGTTGAGTCATGAAACTTGTATAATTTGTACGTTGGGTCCAGAAGTGATCTAAAAATGAAGAAGACTTGAAATCTTGAAAATATTTGCAAGTAAAATCTATGTGTTAAAAGAAAATGGATCAACTTTGCAACACATTAATTAAAGGATTACTCATTCAAGATACAAATAAACAACAGCATAATCAATGAACATAAGCACATAAACACAACAACTGATAAAGGAGTTCACCCCTCTCTTGGGCTACATCTCCTGGTCCAGCTTCCAATGGATCATTATTATTAATTGCTCAAAGTGTTCAAAAACGTGATTTACAATGCTCAAATTGACCAACAGACTGCTCCAATGGCTTCAGAGCATCCAAAAAACCCTAGCTGGGATTTTTCGGCACCTTGTTTGGCCAAAAAACGAAGAAGTGATGCTTCTTGGAAGTCCCCTCTTCAAGCTTGCTGTCTTTGCATCTACAAATCACACCCTTGTTTCATGAACCTAGCACACACACTTATTTAAGCGCAAAAACCTGGCACTGGGCGCAACCGCGCCAACGGTGCGAACTGTAGGATGATTATGGGCGCGCCATCCCCTAACCGCCTAACACTCGGGCATATGGTCACCAACCGACCTCGGGCTAGTGCAAAAGAGGGCTAACCATTGAAACCGTACCAACTCCCCCCGCGCTCCTGGTTGTGGTCACATATAACACAATAGAACCGCGAGCTTTACACATTTGACAACACAAATCCCGCGCGCGCCATTTCACGGAGGGTATGGTCATATACATGAAACCATGCGACCGGGGCTCCATTCAAAACACAACTCCTACACAATATGGTATGGTTACATGTATAAACAATATGACCGCGGGTCGGGCCCAAGCCCCAGCTCGGACCCCGCACCAATTATTACACAACATAAACTTAAATATATATCAATCCATATATACAATAAGGAACAAGCGGTGGTACGTTGGTCGGGCAGACTTTTTGAAGGCTTTACATGGTGGGGAGGTCCGGGGTTCGAACCCCACAGACTCCAATATATTCTGATCAAACAACCAATATACCGATGCCACGTGGCAGCCCATGACTGGGCCACGTGGCACAAAACCACCAACCACATACTTCCACATGTTGAAACACTATTCGACCACAACTACCAATCAACAACTGCCACATCACCACATGCCACATCAACGTACGGTCGTACGGCCCTGCCACGTCAGCCTGTATGGACTGTACGAACTGTACAGTCAACGTCCCTTTTTTTGGTCTGTTTTACGATCCGAACAGATCATGATATCTCTCGCTCCCGACGTCCATTTGAGATGAAATGAGTTGTGTTGGGTTCGCAACGACGAGGCCTACGCTCTCATCCGATTTGAAACGATTTCGAGCACTTTGAATTTTTGAGCAAAATTTGATCCCCTGATCACACCTCCCCATTGGGAAGCTTTTGGACCTCCAAAAGACTATTTTCAGTCTATGTGAAGATGAGGGTATAGTTCCCTCACCCTTCCAACCTCAATCCACTTGGCCTTACTTGGATTTGTACCTTTAAGACCAACTCGAAGATACTCCACATTTCCTCGTTTTGAAGTTCACATTCTCCTGTCAAGGATGGTGTCTTCATGCAGTTCTGTAAGACACTCTGGGGAAAAATTATCTATAGAAGGAATCTGAACATGCTCTCCATGATCATCAATCAACGGAGGCTCATACAATTTCAAATTCTCAACATTAACGATTGCATACATTTGCATATAAGGAGGCAAATCTAAACGAAAGGCATTGTTACCAATCTTGTCGATAATCTTGAAAGGACCATATCGAATCGGTTTCAATTTTTTACCTT
>ML789551.1:97437-123898 GCA_009831015.1 Picea engelmannii
CCACTCGCCAATATTTTACAAGATTTTATAATTCAGTGAAAGATTCGCCAATATTTTACAAGATTTTATAATTCAGTGAAATATTCGCCAATATTTTACAAGATTATATAATTGACTAAAATATTCGCCAAAATATTATATATACATTTTATATTATTGATAAAATAGCCCTCAATTTTTCCTATGTATCATGGGGATTCACCCATTTATTATACATATAAATTTAGGGGGGGTTCTTAAAATCACCCCTGTTAATGCGACATATTAGTAGAAACCCACGTATACCGAAAAACTCAATTTACGCCCTTAAAAACTAAAAAAATGAAGCCTAATTCAAAATTGTAAACCATTGAATTTGAAGAGGATGGGATGAAGAGTTACCTGGACAAGACGGTTTGCGATTTCGTTTCCTATTGCTCCCGCGACCACCGTTTGAATTCGGGAGGTATGTTAGTCCAGATTGCACTATTTTGGGTGAAAATGAAAATGACATAGTAAATTTTGATTTTATTACTATTTATAAAACATTTTTACCCATTTGATATAGTTTTATGCTATTATTTTGTCTAATGGACTAATTCAAAAATCGTTTTAAGCTGGTTTTTGTAGTTTCGACTCAATTTTCTTACAGATTTCAACGTCATGGTTGGTCGTTCGTCTCCTTAGGCAGGTATATTCATAACCTAGCATATAAGATAGGTATTCACTACATCGTGCAATTTTGCATTATCCTCCAATTACCACTTTTTACACCTTAGGTACGAACCCATTTATTGTGACACATTAACCTCCATATGCTATCATAGCATCGCTAATAAATGGTAGAGACTTACCAAACATGGGTACCCTAGTTAGAACCTCTTTGTCATTTGGTGCCCATGCCGAGATTTTTTCCTTAGGACCGAGAGTCCATTAGAATTCGATACATGACTTTACAATGAGCCTCATTTCTCATTCATGCACACGCGTCCTTATTACCCGTGGACTCCCAAAAAACGAGTCTTAGTTAAGCTCTTTTCCGACTCGTTATTAAAAATTGAAAAGATTGTCGAGTGATTTGTCCCTTTCACACTCGTTAAAATTGGATTTGAAAGATCATGAGTCTTAGTTAAGCTCTTTTCCGACTAGCTATAAAAAATGGAAAAGATTGCCGAGTGAAAGACGCACAAAGTTTACCCCTTTTTCACACCAAGTAGACTAAAAGATATAAAAAATGACATTTTTTGGCGTTCAATTGTGATTGCATCTCATGCCCTTGGTTGCAGTATTGAGCCTTTAGCCGGTTCTCTCTTTGCGTTATAAACCATGGCCCAAGCAGTTTGCATCTTCAACCAAGCAGAGCCTTATTTATATCCTTCGCAATTTGACACCCTATACCTTGGAGGGAACATCACCCTGAGTGTCCATCTCCCACATGCATTTCCTTTCATTGAGCATAGGTACATTCCACTGCTGGAACTAGTTTTTCTTACTTGTGATACTCATTCCCTCCTCTGTATCATAGCATTCACTTGTTATGAAAAAACAAAAAAAGACGGGCAGGAAGGGAGTACTATATTGTAATTGGAAGAAGTCATGTCGCCTTTGAATAGAGAAAAAAGTTATTGAGTCCTTGTGTCATCATAATTTTGGGTTTAGCATGGATTTAGGAAGCTGATCTCGTTACATAATTTTCTCGATCGACTGGTTAATCTTCCAGTCACTATAGAGAACATTATGGATGCCTCCTACATCTAGTTGTCACATCATTAAGTCTATGTTGTCGGAGTCCACCATATGTCTCATGCTCTTGTTCAAAGGAATTCTATCAACCTATGTCGGCCACTCCTCAAAAATATTGACTTTGCATGTCAACCATACCCTCAGTTTGTCTCAAAATCACATTATACTTTGGTCTTATGATGCACCCTGGCCCTACTTTCATCATTGGTAGGTCACCTTGAACCCAACAATCGACATTTCATCATGGGTCATTGAATGGGTTGTTTCCCTTGTGTTCAACGAAAAGAAATCTATTCACACTTTGGGATTCGTGCAATTTCTTGGATGCCATTAGCCTTATTGGTGGTTTCCTCTCCTTTGTTAGCAGTTTTCATCATTGGCTTCTATTCAGAGGGTCTTTTTTGTGTACCGCTTGCATTTGGAACATGCGAAAGACGCACAGATTCGTTGGTTCGTGAACATGTTCTTCGTCCGATCTCCACCAAATCATGAAGCTTCTGCTTTGTTCCTCATGTTGACTGATGAGAGATTCCTTAATGCTCTCGTTTCAATGGGTCTCTTTCCATCGACTTCAACTCATGTATTCTTGATATGAGACCTAGAGTTTTATGAGTACCTTAAGGCTTGCAGTTATTAGTGACAGGATCTCTCGCCATTGACAGATGGGAATACATCAATGTATCCTGATCAATGGATCTCTTAAGTGTTCGACACTAGCTCCTTTATTCACATTTGTAGATATTTACTTGGTGTCTTCATACCTACTTTCATCATTGGTAGGTTGTCTCACGTTTGTTAACGGTATACCTCAATGAGCGGTAATCAAATGATGTCTCATCGTGTTCGACCTCAACTCATTTATTCGCATGATGTAGACTTGCACCATTGGCAGATTGTATTGAAGATTTGAAGACATCACTTTGTGGACGCAACTTTCCTGAGCTGTTGCTTCCATTTCATTGGACCAATACCTATTTTAGTTTAGCGATCATGGGAGATTAGATTTTACTCCATGGTATACAAATATCTTCAGATTGATTTTGAGATTGGTTTCACTAGGCCTTTTTCATGACTATGATAGCTATTGGCATGTAACCGCATTTATACTTACCTACTCATGACCATGAACACTTGTTGGTATATTTTCCACATGGCTCTGCATTGTATTCTTGGTAGCCATGTATGCAAAGTCAGTACATAATGTAATGAGAAATTGAGTTCATCCAACTGGTTCTCTACCACTCCACTTCTGGGTTATTTATAATGTATTTCAGCCATCACAGATACTCCTTTGATCTCACATAAGGGGGCATCTGTTATAGAAAGATTTGCCTCACCATTGCTATCTTGCACAGGGGGCCTTTTTCCATTTCCCTATGCAGACTTATCAACCCCTTTTTGATAAATCCAGAGACAAAAATATATATTTTTCCACATATACGTTCCCTAACTACTTTTCAAGATGCGTATACGCTTGATGCTCCACTACAACTCGCATATATCGGGATTTGTGCTAGAAAATACAAAATGAGGTCGGGTTTCCATGTCATGACAAAAGATCTCTAATCTTTGGCCTTCCATATATTGGAAACGTCCTGACTTGGCCCTTCAATTGCATTCTGGAGGCTATAAGAGCACAATTTCGAGCTATGGAAAAAGAGGAGAAAGCATTCAACTTTGAGAGAAAAGTTACTCTGGAGAAATTACTTCATATTGAGTCTGCATCCCTTGTCCCTCAAGTCTGAACACAGTGTTCATCCCCCAATATCTTTCCTTATTTTCGAGAGGACGTCATTACCTCTTTGCTATGAGCTTGCCTTTGGTGGAGGATTGAAGTGGTGGAGACCCAGTTGGAAGGAACTTGGTTTCGAACCATGCCGACACAGAAGTCTGTAATGTTGATACTTATGTTGATCAATTAGTAATAGAAATACTCCTTTCCTGTCCTATCGATATCTTTCAAATATATGATTGTTATCCATGGGCATGTTTGTAATGTTTATTAATGGATTGTGTTATCTGATGTGCTAACTCATTTAATATATTGTCACTATACACTTGCATCACTTGTTTGTTGAGAACTTCTTGCAGGTGTAAATCTTTGGGTCAAAGTGCTCAGCAATGGAACATAATCAAATGATTGGATCGAGGTAGGCTTCTTCCTCGTATTGCACATTAGTTTATATAGAACATGTTGGAATTGAGTTGATTTCTATAGTCATACCTGTCTATTGTGGTTTACCCTTGGCCATAGAGAGTTTTTCCCTTGTAACAGAGTGAAGCATTCATGATCAAGTATTAGGAAGCTAATCCTATTACAAGTTCATCATGATAATTCCATATTATTACAATCCCCCATGGGGGTATGAAATGCAATATAGAGAAGAAGAGAATAAGCAGAAAAGGAGCCATAATGGTCGACTGGACTTCTGAGTTTTGATTCTAAACAAGTATCTTGTTCAACCTTGGTGGATCAACTACAAGTCCATCCTAGTGCAACTTGGTGGGTAACATTGGCTCCATATGGGTATGTGTGCTTGACATTTAAGAAAGGAGAACATGCGAGAATTTAGAATCTGTAACCTATATTACAAGTGTCTCTCCAAAATAACATCAGTCACACACATATATAAACCATCAATTAAGACATAAGTTGCAAGAATAATATATATGTACAGGAAAGTACAAAAGAAGAACGTGAGATAATACACAAGGAAGAAGTAAATATATGAAATTAAAGTACAAAGGAGAAGGGTTAGAGAGAATTGTTACAAAGGATGCCCCATGGGCATCAATTGTTTCTTTTGAGAAATTATCCATCTGGCTAAGGTAGTATGTATTTGGGTTAGTGTTAATCCCTAAATAGTGGCCATTACCCATTAATTGGGGCATATTACATTAGTAATGTTATTTTATTTATGACAACTTGGGTCCATTAGTTGTAATTGTACCTCCTAGTCTCTTATATATACAAAGGATACCTTTTCATTTGGAATCATATGGTATTTGGAGATTTATGTGGTGTATAAGGAGGTTTCCACCTCAAAGAGTCTTATTATATGAAATTCTCTCTTTGTCAAGGCGTTGAGTACTTATTCCGAGGTTTTTTTATGCTATTTTGATATTTGGATCTTAACATTTGGTATCAGAGCTCAAGGTCTTGGGGTTTCATTGCCGCATCTGAGACACCTTGGAATTTTCACTATAATTTTGTTTCTACAACGTTTCAGAAGGAACCCCTTGGATGATATTTAGTATATGGATCAAGACCTTGAAACCTGGAGGCTATTCATAGAACTTATCAAGGTAGTTGTGATAAAAATTTCAGCTTCTCGTTCATCCCACTTTTGTAGATACACCCTGTGTAAGATAAGGTATCTTACTAGTCATATTAACTAGTCTCGAACATGTGTTCTGTGTAAAACAATGGTATATTCTTCAATGAGTATCCAAATTAAGTGAGACTAGTTGCATTGGATAGTGGACAGTCTATAGTATTTCTGGTGCAAGTTTCAGAATCAAATATCATATATTGTGCTGTTGGCACGCTTTACAAGTACACTCTCCTAGAAGGGATAAAAATCATAAGGTGTGGGGAAGTTACAGTAAATTCCACTTGGCACATCCAATTTTGATCAGACCCATGGCATTGCAGAGAAGACGTATCAAAGAACTACAAAAAAAAAAATTTAGACCCAAAAGGGCCAAAATTTTGGAGATATAGTAGAATAAAGATCGTCTAGAAGAACCACCTCAAAATCAAGGATTAAAAGTGATACTTGGTCAACATGCCACCAAAAAAGGGAAATTCTACACCAAATAAGCCTCCATACAATCCTACTTGGAATCTTGATGAAGGTGAAGAAACACACAGGGACATAAATGATTTACAAAAGAAGATAATAACACAAGATGAACTACAAGGGATGATGGATTCAACTGAAGCTAAGTTGGAGGCAATAATGTATACTAAGATGGATGGTTTATAAAGGGAGATCATGGAAGGATCGAAAAATTTATTAATAGAGAGGCCACCTGAAAGTGAAAATACATCCCATGAAATTCATGATGAGGACACAAGAAAGATGAATCAAGATTGGAGAAACTCCAACTTTGGGTTGAAGACCAACCACTTTCCTCGGATCGATATGAAGAATTTTTATGGCAAGGATCAAATCACATGGATACTTCAGATGGAGCAATGTTTTGATCTACATGATGTGCCACATACACAAAAGGTACGAATTTCTTCTTTATACTTAGAACCCAGTCAATTTGTGTGGTATCAATGTATTTGTTCTCGCAAATCACTTGTAACTTGGAAAATTTTCATGGAAGAAATGATAGCACACTATGAGGATACAACGAGCAATACCTTCTTTAGCCAATTGATAAACCTCAAGCAAAAAGGTTCAGTTGTGGAGCACATTGAGAAATTCCAAATATTGAATATAAAGGTAACATATATTCCAAATGAGCACCTGATTGATGTATTCATAGGAAATTTCAAGGATAATATTCAACATGTGGTTCTCCTTTGGGAACCCAAATCATTGGAAAATGCATTCAAGGTGGCGATAAATGTTGAAAGTAAAAATATGTCTATGGCTACTAGAAGGACCACTCCTAACATCTATCGACAGAATACCATTTCTTCTTCTAAAACACCTCAACCTACAAGATTAACACCTCAATAATTGGAGGAAAGAAAAACAAAAGGTTTATGCTTTAATTGTGACAACAAGTACAATAAAGGACATAAGTGTGGTGAGAATAAATTATTCTACATAGATTGTGAAGAGGAAGAAGAACAAGAACCATCTCAAGATGAAAACATAGAAGAGATTTTTTCTGAAGAGTTGACTCCCACGATATCATGTAATGCATTGGTTGGAATTAGCACTCCTCAAACCCTCAAGATCGAAGGATATATAAAAAATAAAAAGGTATTAGTCCTAATTGATTCTAGTAGTACTCATAATTTCATTCACTATAACTTAGTCGAAGCTCTCAATTGCTTTATATATCCAGAGCCAGATTTTCAAGTAATGATTGAAAATGGAGGAACTATCAATTGCTCAGGAAAATTCCATAAGATCAATCTTACTATGGGGGAATATGTAATGAATATTCCAATGATTGCCATACCCATGGGTGTTGTTGATTTTGTACTAGGAGTCCAATGGTTACAATAATTGGGAACAATGGATTTTAATTTTCAAGAACTTTTCATGAAATTTTCATTGGAAGGAAATGAAATTGAGTTAAGGGGTATCACAAGGAAACCTAGTAAGGTGATAAGCTCTAATGGCATGACAAAATTATTGAAAAAGGGGAATCAAGGTGTAATTGTATAACTATGTTGTTACTGGACAAATCGGTAAGTGTGGACACAAACTAATCTCCCTAACTTCAACAAGAAATTAGAACAAAACAGAGCCGAATACAAGCTTCTCCTTAGATTTCATTGTGATATAAACTAGTTCAATGAGGGATAAATGACATATCATTTAAACGTCGTTTGATCCTTGCTAGTGTCATCCTTGATCCATCCTTAGACTTGTGGGATATTGGACCTGTTTAAGAGACACAAACCAACAAATAAAGAGAGCAACGATATATATATTCCAATGAAATCTATGTATAAGATCAAGGAGTTATACAATAAAAATGAAGACACTTTTATAGGGAATGAATGTATTGCTGCATCTTATTGATGAAAGTGGAGAATACAACCTATGCCTTGATGTTGCAAGGTCCCTTCCAATGGCCCTTTGCCTCAACACACACACCTCTGCTCCAACGATTTTGATGAAGAGTATTCACAACCTGACTTGGAAAGCTAAAGCAAATCTATCACAAGTGAAATATTTAGCAGAATTCTTCATGCATAAGCCAACCTAGCATTTCCCATGAGAGATCCATATTTTTATAGGGTGAAGAGGGATGGATGAATATATTAGGATGATCCCACTAAATCAGAGAAGCGACTAAGATCCAAACTGATAAGAGGCCACCTCATCTTTTCGAAGATTCCATTCTAGAACTTTCAAGAATTTCACCTTTTTCCTTTGTTTGAGCATCATCGCACCCTAAGCACAAGCAGCTTGCGATGACGCCACAACCCATTTTGGTGGAACATGCGATGATCAAGCATTGTCACACCCCAAGCATATGGCAAGGCACAACAATCTTCTTTGGTAGGGTTTTTAAGAAAGGAAAGAAGATTTGATTTCCCAGGGAGCAAGTCTCATTTCTTTAGTAGCTTTAGGGAATAGAGAAGTAAGCAGTACACATATCATCTATGATCAAGGGGTGACCAAAATAATTTGTAACAAAATTCCCCCCAAAGTATGAAGTTGGAACATGTGACAACTGAAATACTTTGTAGAATGTGTGTGTTGAGAACAAGGAGCACATAGGTCAGAGACCTGTCAAAAAACAAGCATCTGCATAACAATAATATACCAGTGATTGAGGTAGGAATTCCCATACTCAGACTACAAGTGACCCTAAGCATAAGTGTTAAGTGAGTCATGGCCACCAATTATACACCGTGGATCCATGCCATCATGATTCAACATAGCCATGAGAAGTACACTGTGGATCTAAGTTATAATGACTCAAATTTGGACATAGCCATGATAAATACACGGTGAATCTATGTGTCAGTAAAGACTTATGAATACTCCATCGCAACATGGACCGATATGGAAATATCCAGGGTCTTCATCTCAATCATCCCGAAGTACAAATCTATCCATGTGATTGCAGATGTCGAAGTCGAACATGGTAGAAACCACTTGATTACCGGTCATTGATGAATATTGTTAACAAGTGCGAGGGAAATCACCATTGATGTCAATGATCCCCAAGGTACTCTATTACAATCCATAGAATGCGAATTAATGAATTGAAGTTGAACACTCAATGGAATTTCCCAATCAAAGGCCAATGATGTGAACCCACTGTCGAAAACGATAAAACATGCCATTGAGGCATGTAGGTTCCAAGGTACTAAATGATTTATGAGTCTAATTCCCGAATAATGTGTTGAAGTCGACAGGAAAAGACTTGTCACAAGAGGGACTTAATGTATCCCCCATCAATGACACAAAATATGTAATAGATTTGAATTAGATAAAAGTATAAAGTGATTCAGAACTGAGTCAGGGAAGGTCAACATGGTAAAGTTTGAGGACTGCAGATGGTCAATGTTGACGATTGAAAACGTCAACGTATTTTCGCCCGCAAAGTGTTGCTAATGCCTATTAATTATAATACTAAATAATATTAGTAGGTGGGACCCCCTTGAATTATTGAAGTCAAATCTGCTCATTTTTTTTTATGTGCTACATAGTTACATGGTTGATGAGATATTGTTGTTGTTGGTATGAGTTGAGATTTTTAGATGTTGTTCCTTCATGTTACTACAACCTGATATTTATTCATGGCATTTGTTCTTCTTTCACCTACACAACAAACATGTTAGTGAAATTGTATGAAAGGCAGTTTTGAAAAAGGCAAAACATTATAACAAGTGCAAAAGGGGCCTAATTCGACAATACCACATGCAAATAATTTGAAGGAGATGAGAGATGCTTGCAAGGGAAGATTTTGAAGCTATCCTAAGCTCTAACGATACTACATGCACAAAAATACTTGTTGATATTAATTAACCCTAGCTAACAAGAAGATGGTCATGAAATGTTGATCGAATTACATGTTTTATATGAATATGGTGTGAAATGTTGGTGGCACTTTGGAAGTTAGTGGATTTGCTATTTTATTTGAGTTATATAGTCTATATTCATGGTGATTATGCTATGGTGCAGGTTGATGTTGATCACGCTATTGGTGATAATTCTATACATGATCTCTTAGATTGTATAGTTGACATGCAATATGGTTAAGTTAGAAATGAGACATATGATGTGGATGACGCAATTAGCAAGATATTGATGTGGATTCCAACGTGGATTTTAAATTAATGGTTTTAATGAAGGGATTGTTAGCATGTACTAATGACTTAATGTAATGTGGGTGGAGGCAACATGCATTTACTACACATCACCTTTACCCTTCCCATTGGCCGCCACCCTAGTCGAGCTATTGTTTGATTTTACTATTGTGTTATGCTCCAGAATTTTAGCAAGGTGAAATCGCTCGACCACCTCTCATCTTAAGGTTTTCGATTAACATGTATGTCCTTTTTTTTATCCATTCTTGAATTCACTCTGGTTATCAAATGATTACTGGCTCAGGTGTATGGATTTGTGTATTTTCCTAAGTGTTGCAAATGTGTGAAATTTTGGCTCTTGAATGAAAATGGATTGTTCTTCCTGTAATATTTTTGAGTTTGTAGAAGTTATCGGTCTTCTTGGTGATAACTCCTTGATGCTACCACTGGTTCAGTCGAAGGGTTTATGTTTAAGTCTTGGGTGGAAATTTCTTCATGCACTGTCACCATATCCAGTCTCTCGCCTTCCTAGGTTGTAATGCTCGAAGGTATTTCTGCGTCACGATGTTATGTTTCACCTCGACATTTGATTTCCACTGCTAAGGGTCACGAATGAGTTTTCTGTTCTTAACTCGGCCCTGTCTCCTCCTCAGTATTGTGGTAATTGGAAGAAGAACACAAGGGTTATACCCTGCGTGCATTGATTAAACTGCCCGGTCGAATAAGAGACTCGCCCTTCTTTTTCCCCCCTGCCATAGATTGTCACCTATCCACAACTCATATCTCTCTCTGTATGTATACCCCTGGCTTTGAAGTTTCATTGTTGCGAGAGGTTGGATCTGATCCTCCTGTGATGTCTACTGAGCAAAACCCTTAACCTGGATTTTTGTAAGAAGACTCTCAGGCCTCTCAAGTTGCTACGAATTATTGTGGTTGATTACTTTGGTTGCAAAATCACCATTGGTCATATGGAAATCATGTTGGTATGGAGTTAGTTACTTCTTCTGTGATAATAGCGATAAACCTTATAGTGCCAATTACACTTCTAAAGTTCACAGTCACCCTCCTTGTGTCAAATAACTCAGTATTATTAGTGAAGAAGGCTTTTGACCCATTTTGATTTGATGTGAGGGTACACATCGTTGCTACAACTTGTTTGATTGATTATTTTGTTTTACAACAGTGGTGAACTGTGGTTTGATATACAGTCACTGGTATTTGCATGTATGATGATTTGGATGATGGTTGGCGTTGGTTGTGAATGCTTGGTGTTGTTCACACATGTCGCGTTCTGTGTCTGGTGTTTTGCAAAGTAAATAATGGGCATAATAACTATGGTTTTCTTCGGAGCCGAATGAATACTGAATTGGATAACTATGGAAAGTATATCCTTTGCATCTTTACGCTTGTTGGTTGTATAGACCTGAGTATGCACATCATAGTCGATCATGGGTGAATAAATCCAAGCAATATTATAGCTTAGCATGATATGTTGAATTATTTATCGTGGCTATGTGTTTGTTGTGTCAAGAAGAAATGTTGCACCGTAGAGTTGTGTTAAGCTGCGCACTATGCATAATATGGATAGTTGATTTTCACACTCAGGGGCACCCACAAAAGTTTTAAGAATGTCTATTATTGCAATCGATCACTTTTTGAAACTGGCATGTTGTTGATCACAGTCGTGTTGGATATGTGGACCATTTTTTAAGTCACGTTGAATTGGTTTTCTTTACAGTGGCAAAACTTCATTGCCCGAGCAGTTTACTCCTGCATAGCTGGTATCTAAATGGTGGCTTTTGGTTTTATCATTAATTGTTATTTTCAGGCATTTCAATTTGGTATTGATTATTTGGGTTACTGCATATAGATTCAACGAATTTCATTTGCATTAAAGTGAGGGGCCTGATTGCAGTAATAATGACTTTATTGTTAATTTGAAAACATGACTTCTGGGTATTACTGTGGATTGAGGAAATGCATGGGCATTGGTTGATTTTGACAGTTTACAGAATGGAAGTGAGTACTATTCAAAAATTGTTATTAAATGCAAATATGTGGATGCTTGTTGTTTTGTGATGGAACTGTGCTGGATATTTGAGTATTGGACAATAAACTAGTTGAATACACAGTAATTGTTATTCGATCACGATAATTGTTGACTGGTGCATCTATCCTTACTACAAAATGTTTTATGGATCACTTGATTAGTCTCATCAACAATAATTGTTATCCTCCCCTCTCATTATCTCATTTTCCACTTATTACAAACCCTTCACATATCCCATGTTCATTTTTCACCCCCTTGTTCTGAGATTGATTACAATCAAGTGAATTTTTGTGTTAGATTGGATGAAAGTGACAGAGTCTTGCATGGATTGCAATGAGATTTTATTGGTTTGCTTACAGTTGATTGTTGTTATCAGTGAGACGTGACCATATCTTCTCCCCTTTCATTATATCATATTTTTACTAATTACAAACCCCTCATGTATCCCTGGACCCTTTTTCACCCCCCTGCTCGTTGATTAGCAGTAAAACAATTTGTATGGATTGGATTGGATGAGCCTGATACATTCTGAGACAAATCTATTTCATATTTTTAAGAGTTGTCATGCATGGTTATTTAAAATTCTACTTGCTAATAGATTACACATGCAGGATGAGTTTTTTCAGTCGGGGAAGCCATGGCCGAGGAAATAGAGGTAGAGGTAACTAGAATCGAGGCCCAAGAAGGCCGAGGTTCTCTATACATTTTGACGTTGATTCAGAAGAGCTTGGCCCATTGTTTCATGTTGGATTCTTTAATTGGATTGGATAGGGAATAGTCCAACCTACGTCGGAAAGGCCTCCCTTCCAAGACCAACAAGCCCCCGGTATCCCTATACCTCCTCATGTCTCCTTACAGCCCGTGTTCCTTGAAAATGATGGATGGTAGGAGATTTTCCACCCGACAATCTCCCAACATCATGGCTGGCCCAACTTGTCTTTGCCTCCTCCTCCATCGGTTAACCCCATTGTCCAAGCTGCCCCTAACCACTCGCCAGTGCAATCCTCCCATGCTAGCAAGAGATTGAAGACTGGAGTCCATCATGCACTTGATAAAGGAAAAGCCATTGCTTCCCCTTCCTCACCCTCCAATGACTCTGAAAAATCCGTGTCTTCACGGATGCATTTGAGTGACGATTGTTCCCACGTTATCAGTGAGATTATGCCTAAAGGCTTTGCACAGCCTAAGGCAGATTCAGGAAAATCAAGAGGTGACATCAACAACCAAGGAAAAGTTGCATCACAAACTGGGAAATATGGATTTTGAGTTTTATGTTATCTATTGTTTTATGACAGTTGACTTCATGGATCTTTGGACAACATGTTTTATTTTGGATATATGAGTATTAATTTTGAAGATAATTTCAAATTTCATGAGCTAAAATTGCCAAAAGTAAATATGTTGATGGGAGACACAAGGAGGTGTGTTTTCTTAACTAATGGTTATGTTATGATTGATATGATTATTATGAACTAAAGGGAGTCACAAGGGGTCCCACCTACTAGTTATTATTTATTTATGACCCTTATTATGATTATTACCTTTCCCCGTAACTAAAGTTAGTTGAGTCTTTTAATTAACTTAACTAATGAGTTGGTTTAACTACTTTAACCAATTCTAACTTGTTAAAAGCAAAGAGGAAGGGAGGGACAAAGGCAGGATAGAAGCACAATCATTCGAATGTTTTCTCTTTGAGTTTATGTTGAGATAGTTCAACTTTCATTCATTCATATATTCATCACAACCTAATTCTCTTTTGTGATAGCAGGGTCTTATTGTAGACAACAATATTCAGGGATGAATAAAATCATTCAGACACTTGTTCTTCAGAGGTATTGATCTATCTTTAATAGTCCATGTAGACTTGTTTGTTTGTGAATTAACTTTCATGATTGATAAAGGCTATTGTGCAGAGTCGAGTGGGCAAAAATTTGTGGCAAGTTGATCCAGCTTTTAGAATTCGGTTTTGGTTTTCTGTCAGAGGTTCTTTTGTATGTACCATCGGGGATTTCTAAGTTTGACTTTGGTCCAAGATTTCTGTATGAGATTTTGTAAAGAAACGACTCTTTGGTGAATTGGAATGAAACAAAGGATTTCTTTATGTCTCATCTATCTTGATTATCCTCTTGGTGTCTTTACTTTTGTTCTTACATTTATTTCAGCAACTGATATATTCAGAAAATTACATAAAAAGTGAATTTCCAACAAGCTTTTTTGTTGATAAAAGACTAGCCTAAGCACTCGTAATTAATACTTGTGAGTTAGGATGTTATTTTTGTCGGCTAGAAACATAGGGTGATATTCCCGTCTACTTTTCTTTAGCAAAGTAAAGTCTGAAAATGCTTGAGTAAGATCAATTCACATCTTTTCCTCAACATTTATTTGCCGACCATGCTGGAGAGATCTTCGATATCTCTCTGGTTAAATTTTTATACTCGATTTTCATCGATACATCTTTCTTTTTCTGTTATTGATTCTTTGACTGTTCCTATTGCAAGGCAGCCCAATATTGAGCCCGGTCTCCAAGACCAGACCAACATTACTTTGAACTTGTTTCATACTATTTTAGACACTGCTAGGACCTGTGTTGATCTTAACCGTTCTTGGGTAGCAATTGAACGAGATATTACTGTTCAATAAAAATTGGAAACTAGACGTAGGAAGCCTAGAATTCAGCAGTAACCTTTTGTTTCTTCAGTTTTGGCCTTTCTTTCATGTCCTTAGATTCTCGTTCTTCTAGAAGAAGAATAGGCTTGTCACCTGAAATCAATCCTATTGTTGAAATAGGAAGAAGAAACATCGTGTTGTCTGCCCAACAAAGTGCTCTAAGGAGAACTTCATATGATTCATATAGCTCGTTTTTCTTTCCCTCATCTATCATCCACAAGATGACATCTAATGGAGGCTCTGGTGGCACTGGAAGTGCTCCATCTTCCCAATATTCATCACCATCAATGATTGGTATCTTGTACAACCACTATATCTTTGTCCAATCTACTACAAACCCCACCAAAGCCATTAAAAAGTATGGACTTTTTTAGTTTGAAGAAGATGCCACAACCACACCATGGCATGTGTCCTCTCCTCTTAACTTAGCACATGCTACTCGCCTACTTCTGAAGTTTAAAGAGAACTTGCCTAGGTTTTCATGAAATAAATTTGTTAGTACTAACAAACACCTAGTGGCATTTTCTAATGCTTGTCATAACACAGGGGCTAACGAAAATGACACTTGCATGCACTTGTTTGTCAATTCCTTGGAAGGAAAGGTTGCGACCAATTTATTTGAACTTCCTCCTAAGATCTTGTCTACTTGGGAGGATTTAATCTATTGGTTCTGATCCACTTATGGGAAATCCAAAAGACCTGCCGAGAAGTTAAGGGAATACAATAACGCCACTTATAAAGATGATGAGACCATCGTGTCTTTCAACTTGTGTTTGACTAAGATGTACAATCAAATCCTCGAACTTATCCTCCCATAGAACCAAGCCGCATTCATGTATTACAACAATGCATTGCATTCTTCCTACTGTCATAGGCTTGAGGGAAAATCCATTGATAATCTCATTTCCGCTCTACATACCTGTTCAGAGTATGGAGACCAACTTGAGAGAAATGGTCTTCCCCAGGGGGAATCAGTTAGCCAAATAGACATGTCTTCTCTCTTGCAGCTAGTACAAGATATGAACAATCGTATGATTCTTTTGAGAAGAAGGGAACTGTCTCCCCCCTCACCCCTGGAGCTTCATCCTCGTCCACACCCCCTTTTAGAAATCCGGTTGAAAATAATTTTCAGCCTAAGGCTAGATTTCCTCGGAGTTGGTGTAACTTTTGCGAGGAGTACCACGAAGAGACCACATGTGAGGTAAATAAGAGTGCCAAAGATAAGATCTTTGGTAAAATATGAGAAGCTATTATCATTGTACTAGATTTTTTCGAGCCAAAATATGTCATGGTCATCAATACTAGGAACAAAGCCTATGCCCCCAAAGGCAAATTTGACCCCCCTCGCAGTTCTTCTAGCCCGAGTTCATTCCCAACCACTATTGCGCCCCAGGTTCCTAAAGTTCATGAGAGTCAAGGAATCACTCCTCCTCCCCCCTCTTCCAAATACAATATCCCGAAACAATTGGCCAACATCAAAGCAAATGCAGACCTCCTAGACATGGTTGTCATCCCTAAACAACAGATGCATCTGAAACAATTCATGGAAGGAAAATCTTTCTTTGTAGCCAATCTTTCCGAAGAGGTAGACGAAGAGGATTCTTCTGTAATAAAGTAGGTGTACATAATTTTAGATAACCTGTAAAAAAAACCCCTTTTTATATTTCTGTAAAGATCATGGATAAGATTGCCCATTTTTGCCTCATTGATGGTGGTTTGGGCCCAAGTGTCATGTCAAATATTATTATGGAAGAGATATGCTTGTCATGTACAAACAAAAATGCCAGAAGCATTCTCTCCTACAATAGTCTACAACAAACAACCATAGGCGAGATTAAATATGTAACCTTGGTTTTATGAGCTCATCTTGAGAAATTGACAACCCTCAACATTCAGGTGATTAATATGCCTCTGAGCAATTATTCGATTATTTTGGGGAGATATTGGAAAGCCCTAACAGGTGGATACCTCTCACTCGACGGGACACATTTATCCATTTTCCAGAATGGTAAGAACATTATAGTCCTTAGAGAAGGAAGAATTTCACCCTACATAGAGAGTGTTCCACAATCTAGCGTAAACTATATCGAAGAAGACATAGGAGTATATTCCATCTTTGCTAAAGAGGATAATATTCCTCTGGAAAGATTTGATTTAGATGATGAATTATGGCGCATGCACTTTGATGGTTCATGCTCTGATGAAGGTAACAAGGATGGTATTATCTTGGTTTTCCCTGCAGAAAAAATTCATAATCTGTCATACAGGTTGGAGTTTTCTTGCTCAAACAATGCCGCTGAATTCTAAGCTTTGTTGTTAGGCATTAAGAACGCCCTTAATATTGGTTGTGGTCACCTTTCAGTTTTCAGAAATTCTGAGCTTGTTGTGAACCTGATACGTAAGACATGCTCTCCTAGTGACAAGCTGATGGAACAATATTGCCAAACTGTTTGGGCACTTGTCTTGAACCTTCTATATTTTAACATCACTCTTGTTAAGAAGGATTTGAATTCAATAGATGATCGGTTAGTTGTCTTTGCATCCTCTCCTACTCAACAACTCTTGCCTCACTGGCCTGATTGCGCTTTCCAATCTCTGCATCGTCCATACATTTATGGAAATGAAGGATTCTGGAAGACCCTCCCTGTTGATGAGATCATTTGTACCATAATCCAAGATGAACCTTTTAAGCCCGAGGAAATTATATCCATGGAAAACAATAGGATTCCTAAGGGATTGACTCCTCTTGAGAGTTCATTTTCATTGAGTGTTGGAAGCAATAAAGATTTTGAAGATATCCTAAGATCTAACGATACTACATGCATGAAAAAACTTGTTGATATTAATTAACCCTAGCTAACAAGAAATTGGTCATGAAATGTTGATTGAATTACATGTTTTATATGCATATGGTGTGAAATGTTGGTGGCACTTTGGAAGTTAGTGGCTTTGCAATTTTATTTGAGTTATATAGTCTATATGCATGGTTATTACGCTATGGTGCAGTTTGATGTTGATCACGCTATTGGTGATGATTCTATACATGGTCTCTTAGATTGTATAGTTGACATGCAATGTGGTTAAGTTAGAAATGAGACATATGATGTGGATGGCGCAATTAGCAATAAATTGATGTGGATTCCAACACGGATTTTAAATTAATGGTTTTAATGAAGAGCTTGTTGGCATGTACTGATGAGTTAATGTAATGTGGGTGGAGGCGACGTGCATTTAATGCACGTCACCTTTATCCTTCCCATTGGCCGCCACCTTAGTCAGGCTATTGTTTGATCTTGTTGTTGTGTTATGCTCCATAATTTTAGTAGGGTGAAACCGCTCGGCCACCTCTCGTCTTAAGGTTTTCGATTAACAGATATGTCCTTTTTTTTGGCCATTCTTTACTTCACTCTGTTTATGAAATGACTACTGAATCAGGTGTATGGATTTGTGTCTTTTCCTAAGTGTTGCAACTGTGTGAAATTTTGACTCTTGAATGAAAATGGATGGTTCTTCCTGTAATATTTTTGAGTTTGTAAAAGTTATCGGTCTTCCTGGTGATAAATCCTTGATGCTACTACTGGTTCATTCATAGGGTTTCTATTTAAGTCTTGGGTGGAAATTTATTTATGCACTGTCACCATATATAGTCTCTGGCCTTCCTGGGTTTTAATGGTCGAAGGTATTTCTGCATCAAGATGTTATATTTCACCTCAACATTTGATGTCCACCACTAAGGGTCACGAATTGAGTGTTTTGTTCTTAAATTGAACCTGTCTCCTCCTCAATATTGTGGTAATTGGATGAAGAACACGAGGTTTATACCCTACATGCATTGATTAAACTGCTCGAACAAATAAGACCCTCACCCTTCTTTTTCCCCCCTGCCATGGATTGTCACCTGTCCACAAATGACTCATATCTCTCTCTGTATGTATACCCCTGGCTTCGAAGTTTCACTGTTGCGAGAGGTTGGCTCTGATCCTCCTGTGATGGCTACCAATCAAAACCCTTAACCCTTTGGTCTGGAGTTTCGTAAGAATTCTCTTGGGCCTATCAAGTTGCTACAGATTATTGTGGTTGATTACTTTGGTTTCAAAATCACCATTGGTCATATGGAAGTCATGTTGGTATGGCATTAGTTACTGCTTCTATGATAATAGTGATAAACCTTACAATGCCAATTACACTTCTAAATTTCACAGTCACCCTCCTCGTGTCAAATAACTCAGTATTATTAGTGAAGAAGGCTTTTTCCTCGTTTCGATTCGATGTGAGGGTACGCGTCGTTGCTACAAATTGTTTGATTGATTATTTTTTTTTACAATAGTGACAAATTGTGGTTTGATATACAGGCACTGGTATTTGCACGTATGATGATTTGGATGATGGCTAGCATTGGTTGTGAATTCTTGGTGTTGTTCACACATGTCGCGTTCTGTGTATGGTGTTTCACAAAGTAAATAATGGACATAATAACTATGGTTTTCTTTGGGGCCGAATGACTACTAAATTGGATAACTATGGAAAGTATATCCCCTGCATCTTTATGCTTGTTGGTTGTATAGACCTGAGTGTAAACAACATAGTTGATCACGTGTGACTAAATCCAAGCAATCTTATATCTTAGCATGATATGTTGAGTTATTTAACGTGGCTGTGTGTTTGTTGTGTCAAGAAGAAATGTTGCAACGTAGAGTTGTGTTAAGTTGCGCACTCTAAATAATACGGATAGTTTATTTTCACACTCAGGGGCACCCACATAATTTTTAAGCATGTTTATGATTGCAATCGACCACTTGTCGAAACCATCATGTTGTTGATGACAGTCATGTTGGATAGGTGGCCCAAACTTTAAGTCACATTGAATTGGTTTTCTTTATAGTGGCAGAACTTCATTGCCCAGACAATTGACTCCTGCATAGCTGGTATCTAAATGGTGGTTGTTGGTTGTATGATTAATTATTATTTTCAGGCATTGCAATTTGGTATTGATTATTTGGGTTACTGCATATAGATTCAACAAATTTCATATGCATTAAAATGAGGGGTCCAATTGCAGTAATAATGACTTCATTGTTAATTTGAAAACATGAATTCTGGGTATTACTGTGGATTGAGGAAATGCATGGGAAGTGGTTGATTTTGATAGTTTACAAAATGGAAGTGAGTATTGTTCGAAAATTGTTATTAAATGCAAATATGTGGATGCTTGTTGTTTTTTGATGGCACTGTGCCAGATATTTGAGTATTGGACAATAAACTAGTTAAATACATAGTAATTGTTATTTGGTCACGATAATTGTTGACTGGTGCATGTATCCTTACTACATAATGTTTTATGGATCACTTGATTAGTCTCATGAACAATAATCATTATCCTCCCCTCTCATTATCTCATTTTCTTCTTATTACAAACCCTTCACATCTCCCATATTCATTTTTCACCACCCGTTTTGAGATTGATTACAGTCAAGGGAATTTTTGTGTTAGATTGGATGAAAGTGATAGAGTCTTGCGTGGATTGCAGTGAGATTTTATTGGTTTACTTACAATTGATTGTTGTTATCATTGAGCAGTGACCATATATTCTCCCCTTTCATTATATCATATTTTCGCTAATTACAAACCCCTCATGTATCCCTGAACCCTTTTTCACTCCCCTGCTCGTTGATTAACGGTAAAACAATTTGTATGGATTGGATTGCATGAGCCTGATACATTGTGAGCCAAATCTATTTCATATTTTTAAGAGTTGTCATGTATGGTTATTTAAAAGTCTACTTGCTAATCGATTACACATGCAGGATGAGTTTTTTCAGTCGGGGAAGCCATGGCTGAGGAAACAAAGGTAGAGGTAACTGGAACCGAGGCCCAAGAAGGCCCACGTTCTCTATACATTTGGATGTTGATTCAGTATCCCTGTACCTCCTCTTGTCTCCTTACAGCCTGAGGCCCTTGAAAATGATGGATGGCAGGAGATTATCCATCTGTCAGTCTCCCAACATCGTGGCTATCCCAACTTGTCTTTGCCTCCTCCTCCGCTAGTTAACCCTGTTAGCACTCTGTAATTTTCCCAAGGCTGTGGAGGCAGTCACAGAGGCAACATCAAAACCACTTTGAGTCTTGGATATAGCCCTCCAAGAATCAGAGAGGGATCTCTCTGTGTGATATAGATTTGTTTGAATAGATATTAGGCTAGCTAATGGGTTCATAGTTTTGATTTTTTAAATGATTGGTTGGAACAGGAGAAAAGAGGTCCATTGGGTAATGGGGTCATAGCCTAAAGTTCAATAAAAAACAAGTTCTACAGACAACTTTACAGGGAAAGGTAGGCACTCTTGGTGGATTATTTGATTTTGATTTTGGTTTTAGAGGAGCAAGATGAGAGGACCAGGCAATGACAGGGCAATCAAGAATCCTGAAATTAACCTTTGAGGATAAAACATGGATAATTATGTCAAAGCCAGAAACGGAGTGTATGTCTCAACAAATTCTGTTCTTCAAACTTCTTTGCATAATTCAGAGTATGAATGACTTAAGAAATGAAATGGAAACAAATTATAGTGAATGAGAAAAACATCACCACCAAAAATGACACATGAATCCTGTAGTTGTTGTGACTGTATTATTGAATTGATGAAAATATAGAAAGCTCAGTGAGTTGTTTTACAAAAACTCCATCATGGTCCCCTGACTGATCAACCTATTTTACATTAAAATCAATTGAATAAAAATGAGAGATTCCCCAACAAGTTGTGTAGGTCGATTTTAACCACCTCGGCCAAAAATAGCCACAAATCCCCAAAAATCCGGAACTGCAAATTTGGTCGAATTTGTTGAAAATAAGGGTACGCTTAGTCATTGATTTCTCCCAATAAGTGACACCTGTGAAAAAACCGAAGGAGGTTATTGTATATTATCTTGTCTTGAGAAAAAACCTCCTTCAGTTTCTCAAATTTCGATTCCACCTCACTAAAACAGCTCACATAAACTCGAGACTTAATAGAAAAAACTAGAAATCCGAAAAATGAGGCTGAAAGACTGCCTCGATTCTCGCAAATGGTGGCACTTTTGAAAACAATGGGAGAGGTTTTTGTTCTTCAGCCCGTGATGAACAAAAAAATCTTTCGGTTTTTAAAATTTCATATTCATTTTCCCAGAATCCGCTTCTCAAGACGAGGTGTAAAAACTGGAAAAACAACGGTTTTGTGAAAATGGGGGAGGGCGGTTTTGGAGAGGTAAGTGGTATTCCGGACCCCCCCTGAGGTGGTAAGTTGTATTGGGAAGGGGGGTTAGAAATTACCTAGAGTTGACAAGTGTCCCTCCCAATACCACTATTCTGGACCCCCACCCTCTGTTAAAATTCGAAAAGCACGAGGGGGTCCAGAATTTTTTATGTCCGTAGATTTATTCATTTGGGGATATGTGTAAAAGGTGCGCACTATGTTTTTATTTTATTGTTTTTGTTTGTTTTGTTTTTTATTTTATTTATTAAGTTTTCTTTTTAAGTGTTTTTTTTTGTTTTTAATTTTGTTTTTTGTTTACTTTTTACTTATTAAGTGTTTTAATTTGTTTTTTCATTTAATGTTTTTTATTATTGTTTTATTTTATTTGTTTTTTGTTTTGTATTACGTTTCGTTACGTGTTTTATGTTTATGCTTTTTTAATTTTTTGTGTTATGTTTATTATATTTGGTTTTTAATTTTTTATATGTTTGTTATCAAATGTTTTATATTAATTAATGTTTAACACTAACCTAAATACTAATTTAATTATTAGTTAATTAATTAATTAATTAATAACTAGTCTAACCTATTTTAATTAAATTAACTATACTAAATTTTATTACTAGCATTATTAACCTACTATTTTTATCATAAGTTTGTTTATTAGGGATGAGTGGCGGGTGAGGCGTACTCAACGAGACAAAAGGGCACAGGGAGTGGGGGTGCAGAGGTTGATGAAGGGTGTAGTAGGGTGATGGAGGGTCAGGCAAAACAGATGGAGGGGAAAATGGAATCAACCGAGCCATATTTCGTCATCACGGAAGAAACGCTAAATCATCAACTAAAGAGTCAGGTTACCTATGATTATAGGACCCCAACATAGGCTCCACCTGGGGATGGCAGCTCTCTCGGGAGGTGTCAAGAACCATTGAACGTTGGACATGCAGACCGATGCTTTATTCTTTGGTCCATGGAGTCACTACAGCTACAATCTTCAAATTGGCTTAGATTTGACTGAATGGTGAACTAGATACTATCACATGAAAACTCTACTAGAAATCATACAATACTGAAAAGATGCTCAAATGACTGAGCTTATTCAAAACTGCTACCTACCCTACACTACTGACAATTTCATCGTTCTGAATGATACAAGAATGCCAGTGCAACCAGTCAAGCAACTGCTCTACTAGCTCTACTCTTTCAATGTTTTTAATCAATATCTGAAATAGAACTTGCACAAGCAACACATACTGATTTCCAACATGATCCTTACAACACAAAGTCCTGGGTTTGTGGACAATTCCAGAGACTTTGGGAACCAATGGGTATTCTGAAAAGAAAAATTCCTCCATATAGGCAGCTACAGGATCATGATAAACGTGACCTATTTCCTGATGTTCAAAATCAACCAATTCAACCGCATGATCTGGTACTATATTTACATAATCTAGATCCTCAAAAAATTTATGATATGGCTGCAAATATTCTGATGGGATTTGTAATGTGAGTTCTGCTGAAAAAGAAAATGAAGTTGACTGCTTGATCATGTCAATATCATAACAACATTTTATCCCATAGCTGGATGATGGAAAAAGACTTTGATAACACAAGTCATCCAACACATCTGATATTGGATCCTATAGAAAATGAAATGACTGTTGTATTGGTTCCACTGCAACTTCTTGATTTTCTATGTGTTTATCCTTTAGCATATACTCAAGATTCTTTTTCAAAAACTGAAATGAATTAAAGCTTAATGGTACAAAGTTTTTTTTTATTAACTCATAATTTACCTTAGGCTCTAAGCTTTCATTAGGAATTTGAAAATCATTGTAGGTCAAGGGCTGTGAATTTGGGTTTAGAATAGCCTCCATATCCTTAATGGCATCTTCAACTGATTGATCAGAGAAATTTTTGTCTTCACTATTTACAACTAGCCTAGAGTTTCTTTTCAGAAATTGAAAAGATGAGAAACATAAGGGCAAAGTGTTTTCACTTACTCTGAGATTTTCTGCACTTTGATCATTGCTGTCATAATTTCCATGTGTAGATTGATTGTTATATCTGAGCTGTAACTGATCTTCTTCTTGCCAATGACATGTTGTCGATTGCTTTGAACAATCCACATCTATTTCAGCCTCATGCTCATCATCATATTGATCACACTTGGGTAGATTATCCAAGTAAGGAATGTCGTCAAACATGCACATCATATCAGTTGGTTGTTCCTCTGCAAGTTGAGATGGAGCTTCATCTTTGACTACGTCATGAATTGAATACATGAAAGAATCATTATCCAAACCATGGTACCAAGGGTGAGCTGCAAAATGTTTGGGAACAATGACCTTTTCTTTCTCTGAAATCAATGGAACATGATGTCTTTGGACATCAAGCTCCTCTTTTATGCTAATCTTCTACATCATCTCTTCCATGGTGCTGGCCAAAATGTCCAGTTTAGCTTCTGATGACTTCAGCTACTCCTTTTCTTTGTTCTTTACCTTTGACCTTTTTATCAGCAAGTTGGTCTCCACATCAACTGCAATGTTCTGCATTTCTTCAAGGCTTGCAGTGTTCCTTTCTCTTAATTGGAATGCCATCTTAGGATCGAAGGCATCTGGGAAATGCAAGTGTGTTGATCCTTGGGGTAGTCTTATATCAGCAGGCAGTGCATGATATATCTTATTGAACCTTGCTGAAAAATGATGTATTGTTTCCCCTGGCTGTCTTTTCAAATGGTCATATTCTTCTAGGATGAGAAAGACATTTCTCATGATCACCCACCGATCTAGAAAAACTTGCACAAACTGATGGAAATTGTTAATGCTTGCAGCTAGGAGATTTTTAAACCAGTTCTTAACTTTACCTTGCAAAGACAGGGCAAACATCCTTATATATACATCGTCAGCTTCAACCTCATAAAGGTCAAGGAAATATTCAAACCTCTGGATGTATTTTTTGGAAATAATATTGGCATTCTCTCCATCAAACCTGGGCAGATTATTGGTGTAATTTGCAGGGAGGTCATGGAGGATTAGAGGAAAATATAGGGGTTTGTATCTGTCTGGGATTTTGGCAGGTACAGGAGGTGAAACAAGAGGCTTACAACCATCTTGAGCTTTAGCAAGAGTAGGAGATAAAGCAGGAGGCTTATGTCTCACTAGGACTTCTACAGGTGCATCTGGGATGTGCATAGGTGTATGAGTACGTACATAATCTACAATTGGGGATCTGATCTCTTGAGTCTCATCAATCAACAACTGTTCAATGTAATCTTCGGCAATATACTTTTGATCATGCTTAGAATAAGACAAAACATAATTGCAGATAAAACCAAATATGTCTTGAATGCAATTTGAACTTGAGTACCTGGTCTTTCTAGACTGCTTGGCCATGCTTTAGGTTCTTCTTCCAGTGGAGTCTTTGATTTGGAATTGATCTGGAGATTGGAGTCGCCAAGTGAATGATATAAACCTTATTGTGTCTGGTCAATGTCCACCATAAGTGATCAGATCTGGAGCTTTGAAGTGTACTACTGGGGAAAGTCCCCAGTGGAGTCGCCATTCTGTTAGCACTCTGTAATTTGCCCAAGGCTGTGGAGGCAGTCATAGAGGCAACATCAAAACCACTTTGAGTCTTGGATCTAGCTATCCAAGACTCAGAGAGGGATCTCTCTGTGTGATATAGATTTGTTTGAATAGATATTAGGCTAGTTAATGGGTTCAGAGTTTGTATTTTTTAAATGATTGGCTGGAACAAGAGAAAAGAGGTCCATTGGGTAATGGGGTCACAGCCTGAAGTTCAATCAAAAACAAGTTCTACAGACAGCTTTACAGGGCAAGGTAGGCACTCTTGGTGGATTATTTTAATTTGATTTTGGTTTTAGAGGAGCAAGATGAGAGGACCAGGCATTGACATGGCAATCAAGAATCCTGAAATTAACCTTTGAGGAGAAAACATTGACAATTATGTCAAAGCCAAAAACAGAGTGTATGTCTCAACAAATTTTGTTCTTCAAACTTTTTTGCATAATTCAGAGTATGAATGACTTAAGAAATACAATGGAAACAAATTACAGTGAATGAGGAAAACATCACCACAAAAAATGACACATGAATCCTGTAGCTGTTGTGACTGTATTATTAAATTGATGAAAATACAGAAAGCTTAGTGAGTTGTTTTACAAAAACTCCATCATGGTCCCTTGACTGATCAACC
This sequence comes from Picea engelmannii, assembly GCA_009831015.1. Lineage (NCBI taxonomy): Eukaryota > Viridiplantae > Streptophyta > Pinopsida > Pinales > Pinaceae > Picea > Picea engelmannii. The sequence goes on from ML789551.1 coordinate 123,281, forward strand.
TATTTTACATTAAAATCATCTGAATAAAAATGACAGATTCCCCAACAAGTTGCGTAAGTCATTTTTAACCACCTCGGCCAAAAATAGCCACAAATCCCCAAAAATCTGGAACTGCAAATTTGGCCGAATTTGCTGAAAATAGGGGTACGTTCAGTCATTGATTTCTCCCAATCAGTGACACCTATGCTAAAACAGAAGGAGTTTATTGTATATTATCTTGTATGGAGTAGAAACCTCCTTCAGTTTCTCAAATTCGATTCCACCTCGCCGAAACCGCTCCCACAAAATTGGGACTGTAATAGAAAAAACCAAAAATCCTAAAAATGAGGTTGCAAGACCGCCTCGATTCTCCCAACTGGTGGAACGTTTGAAAAAAATGGGAGATTTTTTTGTTCTTCGACCCTTGATGAACGAAAAACTCTTTAGGTTTTTAAAATTTCATATTCGTTTTCCCAGAATTCGCTTCGCAAGACAAGGTGTCAAAACTAGAAAAACAACGGTTTTGTGAAAATGGGGGAGGGCGGTTTTGGAGAGGTAAGTGGTATTCCGGACCCCCCTGAGGTGGTAAGTGGTATTGGGTGGGGGGGGTCCGAAATTACCTGGAGGTGACAAGTGTCC
>ML789551.1:124102-149201 GCA_009831015.1 Picea engelmannii
CGGGGGGGGGGGGGGTCCGAAATTTTTTATGTTCGTAGATTTTTTCATTTTGGGATATGTGTAAAAGGTGCGCACTATGTTTTTATTTTATTGTTTTTGTTTGTTTTGTTTTTTATTTTATTTATTAAGTTTTCTTTTTACGTGTTTTTTTCTTTTTTATTTTTATTTTGTTTACTTTTTATTTATTAAGTGTTTTAATTTGTTTTTTCAATTAATGTTTTTTATTATTGTTTTATTTTATTTGTTTTTTGTTTTGTATTACGTTTCTTTACGTGTTTTATGTTTATGCTTTTTTAATTTTTTGTGTTATGTTTATTATATTTGATTTATATTTTTTTATATGTTTGTTATCAAATGTTTTATATTAATTAATGTTTAACACTAACCTAAATTAACCTAAATACTAACTTAATTATTAGTTAATTAATTAATTAATTAATAACTAGTCTAATCTATTTTAATTAAATTAACTATACTAAATTTTATTACTAGCATTATTAACCTACTATTTCTATCCTAAGTTTGTTTATTAGGGATGAGTGGCGGGCGAGGCGTACTCAACGGGACAAAAGGGCACAGGGAGTGGGGGCGTAGAAGTGGATGAAGGGTGTAGCAGGGTGAAGGAGGGTCAAGAAAAATGGATGGAGGGGAAAATGGAATCAACCGAGCCATATTTCGTCATCACGGAAGAAACGCTAAATCATCAACTGAAGAGTCAGGTTACCTATGATTATAGGACCCCAACAAACCCCATTGTCCAAGATTCCCCTAAGCACTCGCCAGTGAAATCCTCCCATGCTAGCAAGATATTGAAGACTGAAGCCCATCGTGCACTTGATAAAGGAAAAGCCATTGTTGCCCCTTCCTCACCCTCCAATTAATCTGACAAATCCGTGTCTTCACAGATGCATTTGAGGGACGATTGTTCCCACGTTATTAGTGAGATTAAGCCTAAAGGATCTGCACAGCCTAAGACAGATTCAGGAAAATCAAGAGGTGACAACAACAACCAAGGAAAAGTTGCATCACATACTGGGAAATATGGCTTTTGAGTTTTATGTTATCTATTGTTTTATGCCAGTTGACTTCATGGATCTTTGGAAAACATGTTTTATTTTGGATATATGAGTATTAGTTTTGAAGATAATTTCAAATTTCATGAGCTAAAATTGCCAAAAGTAAATATGTTGATGGGAGACACAAGGAAGTGTGTTTTCTTAACTAATGGTTATGTTATGATTGATATGATTATTATGAACTAAAGGGATTCACAAGGGATCCCACCTACTAGTTATTATTTATTTATGACCCTTATTATGATTATGATCTTTCCCCTAACTAATGTTAGTTGAGTCTTTTAATTAACTTAACTAATGAGTTGGTTTAACTACTTTAACCAATTCTAACTTGTTAAAAGCAAAGAGGAAGGGAGAGACAATGGGAGGATAGAAGTACAAGCATGCTAAGGTTTGTTCTTTGAGTTTATGTTGAGATATTTAAGATTTCATTCGTTCATATATTCATCACGGCCTAATTCTCTTTTGTGATAGCAGGGTCTTATTGTAGACAACAATATTCAGGGCTAAATCAAATCATTCAGACACTTGTTCTTCAGAGGTGTTAATTTATCTTTGATAGTCTGTGTAGACTTGTCTATTTGTGAATTAACTTTCATGATTGATAAAGGATATTGTGCAGAGTCGAGTGGGAAACAATCTGTGGCAAGTTGATCCAACTTTTAGAGTTCAATTTTGGTTTTCTGTCAGAGGTCCTTTTGTATGTTCCATCAGGGATTTCTAAGTTTGAATTTGGTCCAAGATTTCCGTGTGAGATTTTGTAAAGAAATGACTCTTTAGTGAATTAGAATGAAATAAAGGATAGATTTATGTCTCATCTATCTTGATTATCCTTTTGGTGTCTTTACTTCTGTTCTTACATTATTTCAGCAACTGATATATTCAGAAAATTACATAAAAAGTGAATTTCCAACAAGCTTTTTTGTTGATAAAAGACTAGCCTAAGCACTCGTAATTAATACTTGTGAGTTAGAATGTTATTTTTGTTGGCTATAAAAATAGGGTGATATTCCCGTCTACTTTTCTTTAGCCAAGTAAAGTCTGAAAATGATTGAGTAAGATCAATTCATATCTTTTCCTCAACAACCAACTCGATAGAAGGCTTGTGTGGGTTGAAATTCTCTTGAACACATGAACGACATGGAAACATTGACTCAATGAGGACCCAATATATAGACTTTTGGATGATCAAACGAGAGACAAATTTATTTCCCAACCCAAATACAATAATGAAGAGGGGTGTCATGTTCAAGAGTGACTTACTGCCAGTAACACTGATACACATATAAATTCCTTTCCAAATCCCCCCCCACCATTTCTGGTGAGTACCTATTTACTTTTACACAAGCTTGAGGAGGATAAAATATGATTGAAATATAAGCTCATACTTCGATGAGTCCCTCGAATTATTTTTAATGAACCCTAGGAAGGAGTGGTTCGGTCCCGCATGGGCCTTTCGATGTTTGTTTTATGAGTCCAAAGAAAGAAAACTCAAGGTTTTTTCATGTTTAGAGAGTCTGAAAAACACTTAAAGAAAACTCCAAAATGTATTTTTTCATAAATTAGTCTGACGAGACCGAAAAAGAGATAATCTACCGCTCATCAGACATTTTTTTCAAGTACTTTTACGAGCGTGAAAAGAACAAGGTCACTCGGCTATCTTTTCATGTTTAGTGAGTTTTAAAAGAGCTTAAAGAGGACTCCAGGGGGGTTGATTTTTCGTGTTGCCATTACGATTCCGAAAAAGTGATAAAATTCTACTCGATTACATTCTCATATTTTTACGCACGTGAGAAATAATAAATACCATGCTCGACGTTTTTTACTGAAAAAACCTAAAAACATATGTACATTATATGAAAAATGAACAAAAAAAAGGAGGGATCCATATCAAAAGTCCAATCTCTAGAATTCTATCTTGCAATATTGAGACTCTAAAAGGTTCTTTAGGTTTTTAGCATAGAAAATATTAAAAAATATTTCAAATTTAAAAATGGTAAAACTAGGTCAAAACAAACTCATTTTACCATTTCACTTGTATTTTCACCAAACTAGTGCCAAAAACCCTTATTTTCTTCTGTTTTTCAAGTGGTGATTCTGGAGCGCTTCATGGACAATTTCTCGAGTTGTTTCCCTGAGGTATGTTCTCATCCTCCCTTCTCTCTTTTTATAGAAAAATATTTCAGTTTTAATGGTTAAATTTTGAGTTTATGGGCAAATTTCCAAGGGAGATTGCACCTCCAGATCGTCGCAGGTCCTCCATATAGTGAACTGTGATGATCCAAAATCATCACAGAGGCTCTACAGCTGGGGTGCGACGTCGCCGCACTGTGGGAAATTTGTCCCCTGCGACAACTGCAACTCAAAAAATAAAGAGAGAGAGAGAGAGAGAGCTAGGAAAACTCCCAAATTTGGATTTTTGATGAAATAATTCATCTTGGAAAACTTTCCATCAATCATCATGCTCAAATGGAGGGAAAGAGAGCATGAAGAGGAATATTTCATTGTCGGGAATCATCCTGATACCGTCATGGCACTCTGGGAGTGTGGCTTGCTAAAAAATTTCAAAGTGCAGGGCATGAGGGCCCAATTGATGCTATTGGAACACTTAGTCTGAATGTGGGACGTTAATGAGCAATCATTTCATGTCATGGTGTATACACTCAATATAGAGATCGATGACATCTATTTCTTGATTGGGTTATCTCGTCATGGCTCTTGAGTGTCACTATCGGGAAGCAGAGGAGGTTGTGAACCCATGGATTATTATGTAGCACATCACTGCATAGTTGGTACAGAGAAACATAGTGGTAAAGTTGCCATAAAGGATGTTCAAGACTTTCCTTTGAGGACCATTCTCTATACTATTACTCATATGGTAGGGATTGTAGCTCCACACATGGCCTTACAAATCCATTTTTAGTATTCTATCGAGTGTATGGATCCTCGGGCTTTCAACTTGTGCAAGGGCCTCCTAAAAAATATGAAGAAACAATTAACGAAGTGTAGGAGTGGTCGACTGAATAAGTTTGGATATGGATCAATTTTGGTATCCTTTTTCCTAGAAAAGGGTCCTTGTTTTGTTCCTACAACATGTGGAATGGGGATTACCTACTCCACAGGATCCTCAAATGAAGAGATAGGTAGACTTGATGGCACTTCATGCCAACCATTACATATGGTCCTACCTTCTTCCAATGGTTGAGGGATCAGCTTGTCATGATTGAGGACCATGCATATGTCAGGACTGAATTCCATGAATATCCCGACTTGGAATTACTTGAGGGTTCATAGTGGGGGGATATAGGTAAAAATGAATTTTTCATTATCTGTTGTTTTTGGTATTTTAATTATGATTTTTTTTTAAATGGTATGTTTCTGAGACTAATCAAAATCTCTCAACAATGCAAATGTGGAACCTTCCAGGCCTACAAGATCATCTTCGATCCATAGATGTGGAGAGATAGGTGCAATGTCAAGTTGAGGAGTACCAGCTGAGGATCTCGAAGAGATCGAACACAACCTTGAGGGATTGACCATGAACATCATTGACATCACTGTAGACAAATTACCTCGACACTACCAATGTCATATTGTTGGTGTGTCAAAATCCATTGGTCGACTACTCCATCATGTAGCACGGGTATTGGTTTGTCATCAAGAGCAACATCCTTGATGCATATGTATATGAAGCCATGTGCTTCACCATTTTGGTCTCAATACATACACTTTTTGTAACTTTTGACGTTATAATATAAAAATTCTATCGGCTTACTTGTCTTTATATGTGTCTGTTTGGATTTATAAATGGCGCAAATGTCTATCTAAAACATAATTGGCTAATGCATATGTTAATGTGTTTAGATATCTAGAAATGTGTTGATATTTAATGTAAACAAAATGTCTTTCCAAGAGGTGAATTATCAAGTATACCCGTAACATCGTAGGACTTCGGATGGAATAAACATTGCTCAATTGCAACACCACAAGCTGATAATCGAGTCGTACAACTATATGTCAGATGCCAAGTGAAATGACGTTAGTTAATAACTCAATAACCACACTATATTCCACAATATTATTAGTTGCACGACTCAGGAAAATATCGTGTAGACTGATCACCTCGTTCGTAGGGGTATATATTTCCCATGCAGAAAATGCTAAATTTTGATTACTGCGACTAGCACCATCAACAAAGCCAATATAAGGTAGCGAGAACACCAACATCTTGAAACCATTAACGAGGCAAGGTAAACATCTTGAAGGTAGGAAAGAAACGACAAAAAACACACCAGAGTATAATACAATAAAGTACAAAGCACTCATGCAAAACATCTCAAGCATAGTACTTATTTAGGTAAAGTCCATTTCTAGGTTCACCCAAAGGGATTCCATCGTAATCTACCAGCTCGTAAGCCCCTTTATCTAATACTCATTTAATGATATAAGGGCCACACCACATGGGATCGAATTTACCTGCCCCCAAAAAGTCACGATCTTGCTCATAATGGAGAGCCAAATCGCCTTCAGAAAAAACACGAGGTTTGACATGTTTTTCATATTGAGCTTTGACACGTTTCTTCTCAGTTTCTATGACTAATGCAGCATTACAACGAGTCTCATCTAATTTCATTAAATACAACAGACGTTCTTCTTCGACTGTAGTGTTGGGGAGGAGTTCGACGACTAGTTTCAGAGACAAAATTTTACATTCAATCAAAAAAATGGCCTCAATACCATATACTAATTGGAAAGGTGTGAACCCCATAGAATATTTGACTGACATCCGACAGGCCCACAATGCTGAAAAAAACATTGTATGCCAAATTGACTTGTGAATCCCTACCATCTGTCGAAGCATGGTGGTTAAATCTTTGTTGATTGCTTCAACTTGGCCATTGGCCTGTGGATAATAAGGGGTTGAGTTTTCATGTCGTAAACCCAACTTATCGGTAATTTCAGACATCATAAAATTATGAAAATGGGTGCCATGGTCGGTGACGATGGCTTGAGGGACACCAAACCTAGTGATGCTATGATTGAATATGAACAATGATACAATTTTCCTAGTATTATCAAATGTAGGCATTGCCTTGACCAACTTAGTGAAATAATCCACAACTACAATAATGTATCCAAGCCCCCCAGTTGAGTGAGGGTTACATGTCATAAAATCAATGCCCCATTTAGAAAATGGACCAATGGAAACTACATGATAAGGAGGAGCAGGATGTGATCGAATCTTATTATTATACGTTTGAAAAATGTGTCATTTTTGAACTACAATAATGCAATCCTTAAACAATGAAGGCCAAAAATAACAAGCTCGGAGGATATTTTGGGTAGTGGCATACCCAGACATATGAACGCCACATGCTCCATAATGATAGTCATTTAATGCTTTCTTAGCTTCATCATAGGTTAGACATTGTCGAAATACAGAATCAATACCACAACGATAAAGGGTATCACCAAGGATAATGTATTGACGGGCTTGATACCTAATACGACGACGATATACACGAGATATATCAGGCCGAAAATTTTGGGTTTGGAGATAAATGATGATGTCTCCATACCATACATTTTCATAACTGATCAAAAAAATAGATTCATCAGGAAAAGAATCTTCTGCCACATTTTCTGTATCAGTGGAGGGAAGGTCACAAATCAACTCAGCAAATACCAAATATTTTTTTGAGTTGGCTTTCTCAAATTCCAAATCAAACTCTTGGAGAATCACTATCCATTTGGAGTATTCCATCCACCAACAATTGTTGTGTAAGAATATGTTGCATAGGATTGCAATTAGAAATAATCATGGTTTTGCGCAATAAGATATAGTGACAAAAACATTATACAACTTGAACAACTGCCAAAGCCAATTTCTCCACATGCATATATTTTATTTCGGAGGTTGTAAGACTTCGAATTAAATAGTAAATGGCATGTTCATCATGCAAATCATCCTCTTGGACCAGAATCATGGCAATGGCATGATCCGAAGCAACCAAATATAATAAATAATCTCTACTATAATTGGGGGGGGAAATAGTGGTGTGCGGGTTAAGGAAAGTTTAAAAGCATTGAAGGCTTTGTTGGTAGTGTCGTCCCACACAAAATATTGACCTTTTTTAAGAAGTCGAGTGAAACCTTTCGTCAGTTTGACATAATTGGGAATGAATCATATGCAGTAATGTCAACATCGGACAAAAATAGCTCGGAAGTGTGTTGGATGATCTTGATGACACATGGAATGCGTCGGTAAATCATCAAGATAAGGTTGGAAAATGTGCTTAATATCGTGAAAGACATAAGACATAGCGCATTGAAAATTCACACCAGCATTCTTAAGACCCAAAGGGATTTTACGGTATGCGAATTTCCCCCAAGGGAAAATAAAGACAGTTTTATGTTGATCCGTAGGTAGAATATTAATTTAATTATAGCCAAAAAATACATCCATGAGAGAGAATATTTCACTACCGGCACAATCGTCAACGATCTAGTCGACAAAAGGGGTTGGATAATTATCTTTAGGACAAGCCTTACTAATATCCATATAATCAACACAAAACCAAATCCTTCCTTGTTTCTCCGTGACCAGGACAAGATTGGAAACCCAATCAGTCAATGCTATAGGGTAGAAAAAACCAACTTTAATAAGTTTCTCAACTTAGATTTTGATCGCAGTGGCTTTTCGTGGATGAACTGGGCGAATTCGTTAGCAAATGGGCTTAGCATCAGGGTGTGTCTTAATTTCATGTACAATGATATCTAGATCAATTCTAGGCATCTCTTCGTAACTCCGTGCAAATACGTCAAGAAACTCTTGGAAAATGGCCTTGTAAGTGTGTATCTCATTAGGAGAAAATGAGGCACCTATATGAACATTTTCCACAATTCCAAGCTTAATTGAAATATCTAGCGGGATGGTGGGATAAATATTTCCCAAGTTTCCCTCATACAACACATCATGCATTGGTTCAGAAACTCAGGGTAAATTAATTACTGTAGACAGATTCAAAATTCATTGGTAACTCTCGATAATCACGGGTTCCAGGAAGAGGATAGAACGATGATGTCCATTATCCCATGGGGTGTCTTCCATAGACATAACTGCCATGATCGTTTCATTGGTGTGGAATACCATGTGAAATAGATTAGGAGACGTATCTAAGAGATAATGAGGAGAAGGAGTTTTCGATTGAATATCTTGATAGGTCAATTCCACCGGACCTAAAGGCATTTAGTCGCCATAACGAAGACAATCTTCCAAGCTAGGGACTATCCAAGGGTCATGTGACTCAGGTATTTTTATAACATTGGTCGAAATCATGTTAATAGAAGTGACAAGAGGAGGAGGAACATCGAGTGGTGGGATGGTGAAAGTTCCCATTAAGGAGGAATGTTTTAAAAGACCCACCCTGCCATTCTCATAACCAGGAGGTGTCTTCGCTATGAAGGGAACATTACTAGTGCATGAATCAGAACTAAAAAAGGCGAGATGATCTACCGAAACAAATTTACCTTGGTGAGGGAAATGTATCACACGAAAAAGAGTAGAAACAATGGCTTGTATAACATCGATCCAACTATGGCCAAGTAAGAGGTTGTAATCGATAGGTGCATAAAACACTTCAACCTCAACAGTAACCTCTTTCCCTTCCAACGGAATATATAACGCAAGAAGAACACCATAAGGTTTAAACCCTGTACCGTTAAAAGATTTTAATGTGTTGTGTGACTCAATAAGGGCATGAGAGCCAATGGCTTTCCAATAGGTGATGGACATAACGTAAGTCAAAGCGCCTTCATCAACAACTGCTCGAAAAATATTCTTGTTTTCTACAATTACTTGTATTTGAAAAGCTAATTGATGAGGGAGTCTTGGAATGTGATCCTCTAAGTCAAAGATTATCAAATTCATGTCAGAAATATATATTCCACCAATATCCTTTAACAATGCCTTTCGTTGAGTAGGAAAACTTTGAAGGAGTTCAAGAGTCGACATCACAGAAGGTGCATGTGCAAGATCTTCTACAATATTGTAGTTTTGAGCTGCATGTGCATGCAGGTTAAATGACGACTTACGAACGACGCTCTTAGGAGGTGGACGGATAATTGTATCTAGAATAGGTCATTCAAGATGAAGAGGACCATTGGGAGGTGGAGCCAACAGAGGATATGAAGTTGACGAAGGTTTTTGATCATCAAGCTTCTCTTTAGAAGGAAAGTAATATTTGGATCAATTAGCAACCACCAGTTCATTTTTCTTGGAGTCACCAGTGAACATAAGTACATAAGATCTGGTAGAGGGGGAAGGTTGGTCGTGAATAACAAGTTGGTCTTACTGTTGATAAGGAAAATTTTGTGACCAAACAACAGGCGTAGGGGGAGTCTCGGTTCCTTGGAGGAACTTAGTAACTTCTGCACATCTCGGACAATATTTCGTGTAATGGTCCTCGCCACAGATAATACAAGGATAACGAGGTTTTTTCTTTTCGTTATCATCAGTAGGTTGAGTTTTGGGTTTATTAGTTTGTTGAGTATTAATTTTATCCTCTTTATTCTTACCCTTCCTTTTCTTCTTATTTTTAGATTTACCGGGAGTCATAGACTGAACCGTATTTACCTCAGAGGTTTTACCGAGAGAGGGAGCAGGAGGAGTAACATTAGGTACACTAGTAGTAGTAGATTTGGGATTGGAATGATTGGCGTGCTTGGACTGATTTTCAACATGAAAAGTGTCAATCACACCATCAACAACATGATATGCTACTGGAAGTGTTGGGGTTGGAGTTGTAAATGGGCAAGGAGCGTTAGGGATCAAGTTATATAATGTGCTCGTTTGAGAATAAACGAGATCCAAGTATTGAGCACGACTAACCACATGTTCCTCAGTGACGACACCTCCCATGGAAACATCACGGGCTATAGGACCAATGAGTGATTTTGTGAACAACTCATCCAACAATTGATCAGGAAGGGGAACTTTAATTAATCGCCATCTCCTCCTCCACTCATGAATATGATCAAAGATGTGGGTAGAAGAGGATTTCTTAAATGAACTTAGAATTTTTGTTCCCGTCTCATACCAGATCGACAGTTGGTAATGTGTTAAGAAGGCCATGGCTAAGGTGTTGAAATCATTAAATAACCCTCTAGTAATTTCGATGTACCATTTGGCATCTGAACCTGTCAAAGTGTGTTGGAAAAATCATAGTCGTATGGAGTCATCCATCGAGGAATTGGATGAACACCAAAGATGAAACGTCATGACATCATTGTTTGGATCCTCTCCTGGTTTATCGTCGAACTTCAGAATGTCCGAAGTTAGTTTAGCAGGGATAACCAACCAAAAAGGAGAGTGGAGGATATGATCGTTCAAAATTCGAGATAAATCCGATAAGTGCAAAGTAGCTAGAAACGATAATTGTCTGTTGACTTGAGGAAAATGGTAGTTTTGAGGAGGTAATCCCGTAGGTATACCAGTAGGACCATAAGAGATTTGTAAATAGTTAGAGGGTCCTGTCAAGTTTGGTTGTGGAGGGTTTTGATTCAAGTAGCCCACAATTTTTTGTGGATTTGGCATGCCATCTTGGAAAGGAGCATAAGGTTGGGAAACTTGACCCCGGGTAAGATTTAGAGTGCCTGGATAAGGTTGTCTGGGATTGGAGGGTACAAAAGAATTTGATTGAGGATTTTTCCCCCCAGCCAGTTTTTGATTTCCTTGGAAGGGAAAATTCCAAGGTTGGGTTTATAATCCAGGCGTATACTACCCATAAACTGGGTTGTGACCCCCAACTTGGGGTTGTACCCCAACTTGAGGTTGATTTCCAACAGAAAGTTGATAACCAGAGTGATAGAATGACTTGTGCCTCCAAGTAAATTGGAGCTACTTGGGCAAGGACGATTATATTCTCCAAGCGGTGGAGAAAGACTAGGCCCACCAGGTAAAACTTGATTAGAAGTAGGAGTGAAACTGCTAGAAGCATTATACCCAAGTGGAATAAACAGAATAGGTCCTCCAGAAGGACCCTGGGTAGGATTAGGAATAGAAATACTAAGAACATTATATCCAGGTGGAAGTGATGGATTTGATCTAAGTGGAAGTGACATTCCAATAAGAGCTTGAATAGTTGTCGTACTTCCTGTAGAAAAATGTGCAACTTGTGGGAATGTGGTAAAGATAGTAAACTAGAGAGGAAGGATTGCATGTGTACCAACCAACAACAGGTCTGAAGCTGTAACAAAATTACTTGTTGTGCCAGTAAAATTATTTAGAGGTACTGTATAAGCAGTCAAAGTAACTGGTACGTGTGATGAAGTAGGTTGGTTTGGACTCATACCTAGTCTATAAAAAATATCATGTCCCGAGGGAGTCCTCCAAAAAGAATAGAATGGGACTGAACTAGGATTAAAAATTCCAGAAGTGTGAACCGGGGTTCTAAATGATTCACTATGAAATAGTGTATCATCCACACCAGACTCTACAAAAGGTCTCGAAGGTATTCTACTATAGTCTTCAGCCACAACATCTCCTGATGAGTTTATTCAGAGCAAAGTAGGGTCTTGAATAACATTCAAAAACGGATTTACAGGGAGTGATGATTTGACCAATGGAGTAGAACTCTCGATCTCAGAGGATACGTCGTTATTGGCTACTCCTTCAGGGGAAGGACCCTCTAGTGAATCAGGAAGCAAGGGGGTGTATTATTCCATTTCTTCTGGAGGTAATCCTTACATCCTATGTGAACAACGAGGGCCAATGTTGGCCACACCGAATAAAGAATTAAAAAAATCTATGGCCAACTAAAGGAAACAAACAACACTTCACTAATAAAATCTAGATATAAGCACAAAAACATACTTTCTTATTTTGAAATCACTAGTTGGTGATGAAATCCAACATCGCGAGACCAAGACAAGAAGGGGATGGGGTAAAGCGGGTGGAAAAGTTATGTTGACGACCTGCTTAACGGACTTACACCTTGGTGGAAGCTCCCACACATAATTGTGGGTATACCCTCCAAGGAGCCTGAGTGAGTTTGGTCAACATCGATTCCAGGTACCGTGAAGACTTTCCCCATCACTGTCACCTTGTGTAAATACCCTAAAGAGATAGGCTACTAAGGTTACCAATTACGACAATGATGTATGGGGAAGCACTCAATAGTCTGATATACGTGCAAGGGCAAGGTATCTAAGCCCGAACTCTCCTCCAGAAGGTCCGCACAAGATTTTCTTCTCAAGTGACCCCCAATAATATGTGCATTCACTACACTAGGACCAACAAAGTAGGGTGAATAAATCTATTGGCCTTAATGTGACCTCGTGATTGACCCTTGTGTTAGGAGGGATTCTCAGGATAAAATGTATCAATTTGATCAGAATCTGGACCAGGGGTAAAAAATTAGCCCAAAAATCAAAGTGCTTGGAATCACTTCAAAATGGGCAGGTGCGTAGGTCTCGTCCTCACAAACCCAACGCAACTCGAACGGGTTCAAATGAACATCAGATGAGTGAGATGTCACGTTTTGTTCATTTTTCCAAACAAACAAAATTTTGTTGACTGTGCAGTCCGTACAATCTGTACAGGCTAACGTGGCAGGATACAGACCCACATGTGGCAGGTGACGTTTTAGTGTTGAGTTGGCAAGTGCTGATGTGGAAAGTGCTTAGTTTGCAGTATAGTGGAAGACACGTGGGCGAATAAATTTTGGACATGTGGCATCCTTTTTGGCAAATTCTGTTGTGCCACTTGGCCCAAGCATGGGTTGCCATGTGGCACCTTGGTATATGGTAAAATTTATGTGGAGTCCACGAGGATTGAAACCTAGACCTCCTACACAGTGAAATTTTTTGGCAAAGGTTGGGCTACCAGTGCGCCTGCACCACAGTTCTTAACACATAATGGTACCATATATATTTAAGTTTGTTTGTATTATGGTTTGGCGCGGGGTCCGGGTTGGGGCTTAGCCCCAGCCCCCGGTCATATATACCTACCATAAGACCCTATCACAAGAATTGTGTGGGTTTCAAATGAACTTTCAAAGGGTTATTTCATACGCCGCCACATGTCATGACCACAAACAAACTTGCAAACGGGCATCCAGTTTTTGTGCGGGATGTGGTCACATGGGCCACACATCCAACACCTCTGTGATTTGGGTGCTATTCCCCTAACCGTGCAAAACTTTGGCATGATTTGTGGAAAAGGGCGCGTGTTTTGGGTTTAGGCACAAGAAACATCCAGAAGCTAGGTTACACACACATAGGTGCGAGTTGGTGAACCAGAGACAACAAGCTTGAAGGAGAAAACTTGCACGAGGTCTATCTTCTTCTTTTTTTGGAAAAACCGGGTGCAGAAAAAGCCCAACTAGGGGTTTTTGGATGTTCTGAACCCATTGGTACATTTTTCAAAGGCACTTGGAGACTTCTATTGCAGGTTTTTCTACAGGGAAGTTCTAGAGGGATCCAAGGAGCCTAGGGCCACCAGTGAAGGAGGCAATGTCCAGGGGAGCCAAAGTCCATTTTCAATGACTGAATAGTCATTCTTGGCTAATTGATATGCTCTGAACTCATTGGAATAGGTTTCATAGGCATTTGAGGACTTTTACAGGTTTTTTGGCCACAAGGAAGCTGAGGGAAGCTCAAGGCCACTCGTAGAAGAGGTCATGCCCAGATGAGCCATGGTCTATTTTCAGAGATCTAATAGTCATTTTTGGAGTTTTTATGTATTATGAACCCAATGGTACAGTCAATAAATCCATTGGAGTTGAGCATCATTACTGTAAAAGAAATTAGAAAAACTAATCCTAGAGAGCCTAGTCCATTGATGGAGGCTCAAGGAGATGTAGCCCAGTTGGGGGTGAACTCCTTTATCATGTTGTTGTTGTTGTGAGTTTGTTGGTTATTATTTGTTGCAATTTATGCTTGATGTTGTATTATTTAAACAACATATTTAACCTTTAAAAAAATACCTCACACATAAACACCTAAAATGAGCCTAAACTTGACACATAAATCCTCTTGCACAACTAAGACATTGAGCAAGGTCCCGAAGTTTATTTTAATGGAGTAGAGGGTGCTTGCATAGAAAAACAAGTCATTCCCCTATTTTCAGATCAGGTGGTATCAAAGCATAGTTTTTCTCATGTGATTGCCATTGATAGCTAGAGATTTAGCTGTTGGTATTGTTGTGAAAGTTTTGTGTTGAAGTTTGATACCTTGCAAGGATGGAAGAAGCTTCAAACAGTGAGAATTCTCATACATCTTCATTAGCCAAGTTCTTTGACAAAGATATGTTGAAGGAGTTTGTAACCATAAGAAATATGGTGCAAGAGATGTGGGAAGATAGGTAGGAGAGAATTGTCCTTCAAGAGTAGTTGATGGACATGAAGGAGGATAAGCACTAGCTTCTTCAAAAGTTGCATGAGATAGAGACGTAGCTCCATGAGGAAAAGGAAACCCTTACCAAGTACATGCATGAACATGAGGTATGTAATGCTGGTTTTTCTTCAAATTCCTCTCAAGTTGAATGCTTTGGTGTTTTTGAAAATCATACTAGAGGAATAGGGTCCAAGTTATTGTTAAAAATGGGATATGAAGGTAGAGGGTTAAGAAAACATACACAAGACATTGTTGAGATTATTGTTGTTGAGGAGAGGCCCAAGCATTGGGGTCTTGGATATGAACAGAAATATGGAGCATATTCCAAAGTTGAGGAGACAAGGGAAACAATTCCAAGAACAACTTTTGTTGCAAGTTGAATCCCTCAAGCATGCAAAGTGTGTGTTCAATATGAATGCAAATGTGTGAAAAAAGAGAGTTGTGATAACCATGAGTACAAGAACATTGTTGTTGGTCTTCAAAAGAGATATAGTAACTCTTCAAATTCACCTCCTCAAGAAGGTGAAAAAGGTGAATGTCCAAGGTATACTTCTGCCTGTAATTCAGTTGCTTTTGATTATGTTGAGCATGGTAAATTTTCATGTAAAAATGGGAGAAACATTCCATGTACATATTGTGGTTTAGATAACTATCATGTTTCAAGATGTTGGAAAAGATTGGCCACATTCAGGAAACTTTCCAAGCAAAGGCAACTTGAAAAGAAGATGCAAAAGATTTGCACTCATTGCTAAAAGAGGGGTCATCTCATTGACCAATGTTGGACATTTCATCCAACCACTTGTTAGCTCTCTAAGAATCCTTCTGGGGTTGTATCTTGAAGAAGCCTGGTAACTTAAAGTGTAATTGTTTTTGTGTTTATGTGTGGATCAAATGGGATAACTGACCTACTGGATTGGTATCAAGACAGTCAAATGTATATAACCAAATGAGACAATGCTTTCAAGAATTAATGATCATATAGGTAACTTAACTGGTGGATGAAGAAATCTATTCTTTATAACCAGAACACACATGTGATGGGTCAAATAAGATAGTGTAGATTACTTATTAAATCAAGCTTATGAACTGACAAAATGAGATAATAGTCATTAGCAGTTAAGACAAACTTGAATCAAAGTATAGAAAGAGAAAGGTAATTGCAATATGACATCAATAATGAAAGGAAACTGTGATTTGCATTATATATCTGAAAGTCTATTACAATAGCATCAAGGTATCTCTATCCAGAATCGAACACTCAATCTATAAAATTGATAGGCTTTATGGCCTTTACAAGTAGTTTCAGCTCCTGAGAAATTGGATCTGAAATACTAATAAAAGAAAACTGTTATAACAATATTTTAAAGAGTATTGATCTAGTTTGTTTCTAGAATTCGATGTGTCTTCAATCCTCTAAGTCTTCGACAGCTGCATCAAGGTACTGATGTATGACGATAAGGCTGGTGTCTTTCTTCAACAACTGGATGTGTTCCTCAACAGTTGTAAGCAATCTTCAACAATGATAGGCTAATCATCTACCTATCTACCTTGTTCAATGCCTCAAAACTCTGAGACAAGAAGCCAAAATGTATGGAGAAATTTGTTTAAAATTCCCTTATGCTTCATCATCGAAAATATCCTTTGTTCGAGTTCCATATCTTCAAAATCCGTTTCCTGCAGTTTCAGCGGCTCTTTTTCCCTGAAAAATGTGAGTTAACCGCCGAAAGCCCTGATTTTTGGCGGCTAACTGTGTGTTGTTTGCCAAAAAATATAAACAATTCAAAAATGAGTTTTCCTCTTGATTTATTTGGACTGATCCACTTGCAAATTTTGAGCGACCTCTGCAAGAACATGAAAATCTGGGTGTGTAGTTGTTTTGGCCTTCAACTTTTTGATTTTTTTCTTCAAATGCTTAGCTAATCTCCATAGCATGTGATTGTCATTTATGATCTTCTTCTTCTTCTTATTTTCCTTTACACTTTCAAGTGCCAATATTTCCAAGGTTGCACTGGTTTCTGTCAAATTCTTTGATAGAGTCTTGTATATGGCCTTTATCACCCTCTCTAGCACTTCCTGCCGTGCTATTTTCTCTTTGAGTTTCATAATCTTCTTTGATTTGATCTGCTTCTTTTTGCTACTAGATGTTTCACCTTTTTCAAGACTTGTGAACATCTCAGTCTCTGGTGCTTGCTCCATGGAAAGTTCTATATTTTCATCAACGAGGACTTCTTCTTTTTCTGGTTCTTCATCTGAATCTAAATATGGCAAATTTAGAAAATTTGTCTTCTTTGGTGCAACCTGCTTTGTGTCTTCATCAAAATCCATCTTCTTCTTTGCTTTTCTAGCTTTTGAACTGGATCCTAGTTTTGCTGATGGTTCAGGAGTGATGGCTCTCCTCCTTTTCAAATTGCTTTGAGGAGTCAATTATTTCTTACCTGCTTTATTCTTACCTTTATCAGGTTGAGATTGTAACTCAAAACCTTCCCAGAATACAAAATGTTCCCATGTCCTTTCTTTCTTCTGTAATTCTTCTACAATGATCATCTTTATCAAACTAAAATGAAAAAGGGTATTCTGAATTTTGTTTGGTTTAGCCTAAACTCTGTTGCGCATATTAGTAAGATTTTTGTGGAAATAGAATGGAAAATTTAAAGGTGTCTTCCCTGTAAAGTGATCCATTAGCCTGAAATGATACAACATGACCCTGTCATACCTTCCCTCTGTAGTTATGTATAATTGGATGGATTTGAGAAGAGTTTTCCATTTATTTTCCAAGTGGGAACTAGGAATGTCTTTTTTCCAGATTATGTCTTGAAACTCTAGTTTCAAGTATGGTCTAAATTCCAGGTTTTTTGTGACTGTAGTCTTGAAACAGTTCTACCCTGTCGTTGGCATGCCTATAACAGAGACTATGACAGCTTCATCTTCTTGTATCTCCAAAGAGCCAGTTGTGGCCTTTTTCCCATCAAAAGACTTAGCAAAAACTTTTGTGATACCCTGGTGGTATCCATTCTGTAGCCTTTCGACATAAGTGAGACAAACTACATCTAAAAACTACTGGTGGATTTCTGGGTGAGATTGTAAATATTGTATGTTGTCTAGCTCATTTATAAGAGGTGGACTTCCTCACCTTTTCCCCATCTGCAATAACCACGAATTAATCTGAAAAGACCTGAAACAAATATTTATTACCAATAGGCAGGAGCTTGCAAGAGAAAGTGAATGACTTATGTGTTATCAAATGGTGAAAAGAACGCCTTTTATAAACTTCCATCATGTGTTGTGTTTAAATTAGAATGATGGCTTTTTGCTGGTGTTAACACGATTCAGAAATGAGTGGAAAGAATTTAATGATGGTTGAACAATCTTCTGAAATGATAAGACATCGAAACCCTCACACAATCTGCATAACCATTTTGAAATGACTAACACATAACAATGGTTGAGATCGTGGGATAATGCCAAAAATCCACTTAAGCGGTCATTATGTCTTGATGACATGTGCCCTTCAATCCACATTCAGGCTATCTAAAAAACCTGTTATGCACTTTCATCGGCTCCTCTATCTTTTTGAAATGTCGTTTTGCCACCGAAAGCTTGAACTTTCAGTGGCTCATCTTAAGCTTTAAAACAACATTATCAGCCAAAAATATTTTCTTTGATTTTTTGAAAACAATAAATGTCAAATCGAATTATTTTTGGACTTTACAACTTATTCTCTATGCTCGGAGACCATAGACCACAAAAAATAAAAAGTGACACGTATTCATGACCATGATATCACCTAAAAATCAAATAGAATGACAAGTTTGTTTTAGGATATAACATCTGGCTCCTATTGGGGATGAAATCCTCCCTGTGAGGTTTCAAGAACCTTAATTGAATCAGTAGCCTTCCTATCACCTAAGACTCAAAACTGACTTGACTCAGTATTCCATTGGGCATGGGGTTATTTTGACACACAAACTTAAAATGAAAAACTGAAAATAAATATTTACAATAGAGAAAGGCTTGAGAAAGCCTCATGAGAAATAAAGTTTGAGAAAACGCCCATTGAATGGGCCACCTGTGACTTCTTCACATTCTATATTCTGGACAACAAAAGTGTTGTTCTGCTGTACCTGCACAATAATGAATGGACCTGTCCACAATGCATCAAATTTTCCATGTTTACCTTTCTCTTGTCTCGCTGCATCCCACTTTAGAACCAGGTCACCTGTTTTGAAGATGTTTGTCTTCACCTTCTTGTCAAAAGTCTCTTTCATCCTTCTCTGATGCAATTCTGTTTTCTCCAATAGTTGTTCTCTGACCTGCTGCAACTCCACTAAATGAAGAATCCTTCTAGTAAGGTCATTAGTCTTAGAATCTACCTCTTGAATAAATTTGGCTACTGGTAATGCAAGTTGAATTGGAAAGACAACCTCAATTCCATATACCAGATTGAAAGGAGATGTGACAATTGATTTTTTATTGGTCACTCTGTCATCCCACAAAGCGAATTTCAATTTTGAATCCCAGCCCCTTATATTCTTCTCAAGCAAATTTTTAATAATTTTTACCAGACTTTTATTTGATGACTTATCAAGGCCATTGCCTTGTGGATAGTAAGATGTAGAATGCACTAACTAAATCCCCATGTCTTCACACAACTTTACCAAATATTTATCATTGAATGCAACAACATTGTCTGTTACTAATCTTTTTGGGCAGCCAAATCTGGGAAATATGTGATCATATAGGAAATTTATGCTTACAGTGTGATTGGAATTCCTGGTAGGAATAGCTTCAATCCACTTCGTGAAGTAGTTAGTGGTGACTAGAATCCATCTGTGTTGATTGATGGAAGGTGGATGGATTTCCCCTATGAAATCCAAATCCCATTGTTGGAAAGGGCCTATGACCACAACAGGTTTAAGGGGAAGAGATTTCAATTGTTGCTTACCTGCAAACCTTTGACACATATCACATGCCTTGACATAAGAACATACATAAGAAAACAAACAAGGCCAATAATAGTCGGCTCTAAAAATTTTGTGAGTAGTGGTTTTCCAATAATGGTGTCCACTACACTCACTGCTATGAAATTATGTCATAGTCTGGACTGATTCTTCTTTGTTGATGCATCCCAAAAGTACACCTGAGGGATATTTCCAAAATAACATTTTGTCATTAATGCATAATTTAATGGACTTAAGTTTTAAAGCTCTCACCTATGTTTTTCTCATGTTTGGAGGAGCTGCAAGATTCTGCAAAAAATATATTATGTGACTATACCATTCACAGTCAGGCAAGTGAGAAGATACCTGCAAATCATAAGTGAGTTTCTCTTCTAAAATCTGAGACTGCGTGCTTTCTGCATTTACCCCAACAAAATTTATCCCTAGCATTTTACAATTGTCCTCTGCAAGAATTTTGTCAAGCCCTTGGCCTCTGACAAGTTTGATTGGCTTAATCTCAATATCAAATTCAATCATTTTCGCAATCCACTTTCTTCTCTTCCCATCAATGTAATGCTGAACCAGGACATCTTTCACAGAACTAGAAGGAACATATGCTATTACCTTGGCCTGTAGTATATAGATCTTGAAAGCTTTAAGTGATTTGATTAGTGCATAGGCTTGTTTTTCAATTGGGTCATATTTGATTTCAACATCTCTCAAAACTTTGTTGTAAAATGCTATTGGTTGCTCATACCCATCTTCATTCTTCTGTAACAACACTGTTGCAATTGTATCATTAGAGGCAAATGAGAAAATATAAAAATATTTATCAAAATTTGGGCTAATTAAGACAGGGGTTGTCATAATAGATTTTTTGATAGATTCAAAAGAATGGCTGGCTTCCTCTGCCCACTTTACTTCAGAATCCTTTCTCAACATGCATGTGATATATTTAGTAAGCTCTGCAAAATTTGCAATAAACCTCCTAATGAAATTTAGGGTTCCAAGGAAAGATTGGATATCTTTCTTGGATCTTGGGAGAGACAATTTATGAATTGCCTCTACTCTTGCTGGATCGATCTTCACTCCGTCTGCAGAAACAATATGCCCAAGCAAATTGCCTTCTCTAAGTGCAAAATGGGATTTCTTGGGATTTAAGGAAATGCCATACTTTCTACATTTCAATAAAGCCTTTCTTAGATGTTTCAAGTGATCTTCATGGCTGTATGAAAAAATTGTGATATCATCAAGGTAAATCAAAACAAATCTGTCTTTTCCCCCCACAAATGTGTTGTCCATTGCCCTCTGAAATGTGGCTTCCGCATTCATTAATCCAAATGGAATTTTTTCGTACATGAATGTACCCCATGGTGTGGTGAAGGCTTTTTTTTCTCTATCATATAGATGGACTAGAATTTGATTATACCCTGAGAAGCCATCAATAAATGACATGACACTAGCTCCAGAAAATTTTTGCAAAATATGTTCCATCTTAGGCAATGGGTAATTATCTTTTCTAGAGAATTTGTTTAAATTCCTGAAATCTACACAGAGTCTAATCTCACCATTTTTTATTTCTAACACGAACAAGGTTTGAAATCCATTCAGAATATCTAAGAGGGATGATGATCTTGGCATCCAACATATTTTTTATTTCTTTCTTCATAATAGGCAACAACATTGGGCTGAATGATCCGAGTTTCTGTCTGAAAGGTTTTGTGTCTTTGTTCAAAGGAATTTTATGTTGTATGATCTCTGTATTGTATGTCTTCAAATCACTATACTTCCATGAAAATATACCATAAAATTCCTTTAACAACTCACCATATTCAGATTTTTGTTTATCAGTCAAATGAGAAGCTAGATTAACATACTTGGGGTTTTCTTCATTTGCTACATTGAACTGAAACACATCATAATCTTCCTCCTTCTTTTCTAGTTTAATGGCAACATCATTATTATAAAAAAGTCTCTCTAAAGGAACCAAACCTTTGGGGATACAGTTGGTACAGAGCTGTACAATTTCATGGGATCCAATTTTATTTTTGAATTTAGGCTTTTGAGTCTCTTCATCATGCTCATTTTCCTGATCAATCTGTAAATCTGAAAACTCATCCATCACTCCTAGAAATCTTCTTAGCTCTGCATCATCTTCAAATACTTTCCATAATTTAACATTATCAGGTAAAGAAGGCCTATACTTTACCTGAATTTCATAATTCAACTTTGGGGGCAAAGGAGGTATGAAAGTACTAGCTGAAACAACCAATGAATCAACCAATTGATTCATGGCCCTAGAAATATATTGTTAGAATATGGAGGATTGTGCTCATTTAACCATTGACAATACCCTCGTCACCCAACCACAGGCCTTAATCCACCCTCCGATCACCTTGAACTTGACCGAGAAGATAATTATGGCTGCAATCAATAGCCAAGAGAGGCTAAATGCACCAAGCAAAAGAATAGAAACTAAAATGAACAAATGATCCCACCCCAGAAGCTAGCACACCACTTTCTAGCTCTCCTAGAAAACCTGCGCACCAAACTGTTGCTGCCTGCAAATGCCTGCGCAGATATTGCTCTCACTGCAACTGCTGAGATGACAAGTAATGAAACCAGCGCCCTATATTTATAGTGGACTAGCCAGTCTAACTGGGGCCGACCTGGCCAGTCTAACTAGGCTGACTTCTCCTTCTGGGCATCAATAAATTCAATATAAATATTTTTGTTCAGACGACAACTTGTCTAGGGTTTCCTTCAATTCTTTGCTTCCTTACGGAGGATTCTAGTCTCGTCATAGGTCATAATAGAGGTTCATACCTCCCAAAGCTACCATAATATTAACACTCCCTCCTAGCTAGGGAGGTATGGTCTTGAGCACAACAGAGCATTCAACTGGTAGCACCACGAGCACCTGTCATTATTATCCGACTGGATAATCTCCTATGACAACTGGTACAATATCAATTTATAGAACACACTTGTGTCTATTCCAGTAGTACACAACTACTCAAACTTTGTGAAACACAATCACAAACTGTCCTTCATAAAAAATAGAAACCTGCATATAAACAATGTTATGATAAAAACTGTATCATCTAGGCCAATATTTCACTCACATCTATGAGATCTGAAAGAATGTATGCCACCACAATAGTCTTCATATGCATAGAAACAAGGTTATGATAAAACTGAATCATCTGGGCCAGTCTTTCACTCACGTCTATGAGATCTGAAAGAACGTATTCCCTCAGTATAGAGTATCAACAATAATCATTTGGGCCAATCTTTCACTCACATATGTGAGGTCTGAAAGAATGGCTGCCCTCAATATAGAATATCAACACTGGTCTATCTGCCCCATTCTTCTCAACCAAGGAAGAAGGATTGTTTCTGATTTCTGAACCTAGACCATTTCCCACCCTGGGCCATTGTTTCGACACTAAACAAAGTGTAACCTGGAGAGAATGAGTCTTCCCTCGAGAAATGCTTGGACCATTCCTTACCCTGGGCCATTCCTCCGACACTAAACAAAGTGTAACCTAGAGGGAATGAGTCTGCCCTAAGGAATGACTGTCCTGGACTATTCCCCACCTCGAGCCATTCTTCCGACACTAAACAAAGTGTAACCTGGAGAGAATGAGTCTACCCTCGAGGAAAAACTGTCCCTGATTGTTGAGCTTGGACTACTCCCCACCCTGGGCCATTCCTTCGACACCAAACAAGGTGTATCTTGGAGAGAATGAGTTTGTCCTCGAGGAGTAACTGTCCGGACCATTCCCCACCCTGGGCCATTCCTCCGACACTAAACAAAGTGTATCTTGGAAAGAATGAGTCTGCCCTCGAGGAATTTTTTTCCTGTATCAACCTCCAAAATGGAGGATTATTTGAAACTACTCACAACTGTGAACTTCGAAAGAATGACTGCCCGGCGAGGTGGACCATTCTACTTGACCACTACTCAGAGTGAATGCCAAGAAGAATGACTATCCTAGACCACTCCCCATAATGGGAAGTCTCTATCTATGATACATCAAAAATCAGTCTGCCTCCCATGTTAACTACAATGGGAAGCCACTGTCCGTCAGAAATCTCAATCAACTTTCCGAATAGGAAAGCATCTGTCCAATATGGACTCTTACAAAAATAAATAACATTTTCAATTCTCCCTCCTAACTGGAGAGTTATTTTATTCACAGAAATAAAAAAATTTGCGTACCTTCTCTATCCTGGAGAGTCTTCCCTTTCAGCTAAGGGAGTTATTTCCACAATCCCCATCTTCTCTCAGAAATATGCAAACTTGATTCTTGAAAGAGGCTTTGCCAGGATATTTGTTGTCTTCTCATCGATGGGGATATATTCGAGCTTTACCTCTCCTTCCTGGACTTTATCTCAGATAAATTAGTATTTTATCTCAATGTGCTTCGACCTTTCATGAAATACTGGATGCTCAGATAATCTTATACAACTCTGATTATCACAATATATTGTGGTCGATTCTGGAGTCTGATCAAATAAATTGGATATTAACTTCCTTAGCCATACTGCTTCTGTGCATGCTTCACACGCTGCCATATACTCTGCTCCTGTTGTACTAAGTGTGAAATACTTCTGCTTCCTGCTGCTCCAAGATATCATAGCGGAGCCCAAGCTGAAACACATACCTGAAGTACTCTTTCTGTCTTCTGCACTTCCTGCCCAATTAGAGTATGTGAATCCATGAAGTTGGATATCACTAGATGCGGTATATCTTAAGCCATAGTTTATTGTCCCATGAATATATCTTAAGACATGCTTTGCAGCTATCCAATTCTCTTGTCTCGGTTCCACCTCGAACTGACTTAATGTATTTACAGCAGAGAAAATATCTGGTCGAGTATTTACCAAGTACATCAATGATCCAATTAGCTGCCGATATAGAGATGGATCTACTGGATCGAAATCTGGGACTTTCACTTTTCTTATATCCTCATTCATAGGAGTGTCCATGGACTTACAGTCCATCATTCCAAATTTCTGAAGGATCTTTATTGCATATTTTCCTTGTCCAAGGAATACTTCACCACGCTTCTGCCATACTTCTAGTCCCAAGTAATAATGCATGAGACCTAGATCTTTCATATCAAATTCATAGGCTAAATCCTTCTTGCACTGAATGATTAGAGATTCTTCACTTGTTATGAATAGATGATCAACATATAACAGTAGAATTACAGGTGCATTGTTCACGACTTTGTAGTAAAGGTTTGGATCTGCATGACTCTTGGAAAAACCAAGTCTGGTTAGATAATTGTCCATCCTGGCATACCAAGCCCTTGGAGCTTGCTTGAGTCCATATAGAGCTTTCTCCAGTCTGTAAACATGAGTGTCTATGGAATGTACTTCGAATACTTGAGGTTGTTCAATATATACTTCTTCTTCGATGGCTCCGTTGAGAAAGGTTGTCTTTACATCCATCTGGTGTAGATTCCATCCCATGGAAGCCGCAAGAGATATGATAATTATGATGGAAGTATACCTTGCCACCGGAGCAAAGGTTTCTTCATAGTCTTCTCCCTCCTTCTGGGAGAACCCTCTGGCCACGAATCTTGCCTTATATTTATCCATGCTTCCGTCTGCTGCATGTTTGATCTTGTATACCCATTTTGAAGTTACAACTGATTTCTCTTTAGGTCTGGGTACAAT
>ML789551.1:150010-169778 GCA_009831015.1 Picea engelmannii
ATAGTCATCTATGAAAGTTAAGTAGTAGAGAGCTCCTCCTAAGGATTTGACTGGCATTGGACCGCAAACATCTGAGTGTATTAGATCTAGGGTTTCCTTAGATCTGTTGTTGTTGCTTGGGAATGGTTTCTTAATGTTCTTCCGAAGGGCACATCCCTTGCAAATTCCTTTGTGTGTAGACTTCAATTCTGGTATCCCTTCAAACATCTTCCTGAGGAAAGGTAATGCTTGATAATTGATATGAGTGTACCTTCTATGCCAAATCTCATTAGGGTTGACTTCATCATGTACTAGGGCTTCTTCATTTCTTTCTAGTAGTCTATATAGATTCCCTTCACGTCTTCCAATAACCCTAGCATCTTCTATGTTGGAATCTTTATGCCATGATAACACCTTTTCATATATGAAGTCTATTTTGTTTCCTTTGTCTTCTAAACATGATATTGATACAAGATTCTTTTCTAAACCAGGTACATATAGAACATTGCTTAAGTGAACATGATTACCTGATTCCAATTTGATGGAGGCTTGTCCAAATCCTTCGACGGGGTAGGTGCTTTTGTCTCCAAGCTCCACTTTGTATGATGTCTTTCTCTCATTTAGATCTGAGAGTCTAGCTTGATCTCCCGTCATGTGCCTAGAAGCTCCACTGTCGATTATCCACATATCGTCTTCAATTGTCCCGGTAAGTGTTGAGTAATGTAAGAGACTGATTGTTTCACACATGTCTTCGGTTGACTGATAATTGGTCATGCCTTGAAACAAAAATTCAAGTGTGTCTTTTCTCTCTTCTGAGAAAGTCAATAGGTGCGTTGAGTTAGGGCGCATCTGGGTATCTTCTCCTTGAGCAAGATGCTCCATCACAAGGTGTCGGATCTGAGAGTTAGGGTTTTTGCAACTGCTAGTAACCCTAGTTGCAGTTTCTCAATGAGCTCAATACCTAGCGGTTATGTTTCCTTCTAGCGTTTTAGGTTAAATGAAGGGAGTGTGGGCCCATAACCTGTTAGAATATAGAGGATTGTGCTCGTTTAACCATTGACGATACCCTCGTCACCCAACCACAGGCCTTAAGCCACCCTCCAAGAACCTTGACCTTGATCGAGAAGAGAATTCTAGTTGCAATCAATAGCCAAGAGAGGCTAAATGCACCAAGCAAAAGAATAGAAACTAAACTGAACAGATGATCCCACCCAGAAGCTAGCGCACCACTTTCTAGCTCTCCCAGAAAACCTGCGCACCAAACTGCTGCTGCCTGCAACTTCCTGCGCAGATATTGCTCTCACTGCAACTGCTGAGATGACAAGTAATGAAATTGGCGCCCTGTATTTATAGTGGATTGGCCAGTCTAACTGGGCCGACTTCTCCTTCTGGGCATCAATAAATTCAATATAAATATTTTTGTTCATCCGACAACTTGTCTAGGGTTTCCTTCAATTCTTTGCTTCCTTCTGGAGGATTCTAGTCTCGTCATAGGTCATAATAGAGGTTCATACCTCCCGAAGCAACCATAATATTAACATATATGAGATCTTGAATTCAGTGAACGCATCAATCACATTTAGAACCTCATCTCTGTAATATTTCAGCCTCACATGCTTGGCTTGGAAAGACTTATTTACCTGTTGAATGATTAAATCAGCATCTCCATATGCTTGGAGCCTTTTAATCTTCATTTATTTTGCAGCATTCAAACCTAAGAGAAAAGCCTCATATTCTGCAATATTATTTGTGACTTTGAAATCAAGCTTGAACGACAAATGTGTAGTTTATTTAGATGGTGAAATAAATACAACCCCTGCTCCAACAATCTCTTTAGTACATGCCCCATCAAATAACATACTCCAAATATCATCTTCTCCTACCTCTGTGGATTGAACTGCAGGCTTTTTAAGCAACAATGAATCTAACAATGAATCATCAAACTGTAATATGCAAGATCCCATACCTGTGTCAACTGAGTAAATAGGATGGTTGGATGGATTTTGTTCGTCACTGATAATGTAGGCAAGTTGTGACTCTCTGTATAGTCTCTTGTTTACTCCTCCAAAAACAGGGATAGTAGCGTATGAAAGGTTCATTTGAAGAGTTTTGCCTAACCTCTTCATCCATGATCTCGATAACAAACATCCAAATTTGGGTGGAATATCTGCTACAACTACATCCATGACCATAGTTTTCATAGATGTTTGAGTTAAAGTTACAGCCAAATCTTTGATCAACCCGAGACATTTAACTTTTCTAGAGTCAAATGAGAAAAGATCATGGTAAGTTTTAGTAACTTCTAATCCAAGCTTATCCATAACTGCCTTTGGCATTAGATTATGAGAGGCTCCAGAGTCTAGCAAGCAGTTATGTAATGTTTTGTCATGAATGTTCAGAGAGATATAAAAAGGTGGACAACTTTCATATCTATCTTCTATCATTTGACCTAAGACAGTGGTTGGCTTGTCATCATATATATTAAGAATATCAGCAGAGGAAGATATGGATTTGGGATCAAGAGTCTTGAGGATATCTTTCTTAAACGATTCATTTTTCATTAACTCAACCAAAGGGATGGGGATTTTTATTTTCTGTATCTCAGCTTCAAAATTGAAAGAGAAAGAGGTTTTTTCAGAAGGTTTTACCTCCTTTGAAGGGGCTTTCAAAGAAATTTGATGGTCATTAGGAATCTGATATTTTTGAGTTTGTTTCTTGGTAGGAGTAGCAGTCTTCTTGGGAGGATCTAGTGCACTCTGTTTGGCAGTGTTGGACTTAGATCTTGAATTGTATTTGTTCTCATCATCAGTTTGAAAAACACCATTGTCAACATAATTTTCATTTATTTGTTCATTCATTAATGCCTCTTCATAATCATGTTGTGTCAAATAGGATTTCCCTGCATCATCTCGAACGCAATGACTATTATCTTTTTCTTCTTCTTGAAAATCATCTTCATCTTCATCCATCACAGTATTTTGGAGAGGGGATTTTACCTTCTGATCTTCTGTGGGATTTCTCTCTTTCTTCAAGATCTAAAATTGTTGATTATTTCTCCTGAAAGTGTTAGGATTGTGATTTGGATTTCTGTGAGGGTATTCATAGGAACCTTTTCCCTTGGCAGGCTACTTATTTTCAATCGTTAGCTTGGAAATTTCTGAGGTTAATGACTCTAGCATCTTATCCAATTTGTCTATCTTAGGATTTGGAATTGATGAGGAAGAGGCTTCTTCCTTCTGATTTTTTCTATCAACATTTCCCTTTAACTTATGAGCAGCTAAGATATTTGACTCTACCTCAAGGGCAACATATTGCATCAAGGAAAGTGTCGCAGACCTTCTCTCTCTCAGTAGAAAACAAAATTCAGAGTCAAATGAGTTGGTATAAGTGATTTGGCAAGAAGTCTCTGTAGGTTTGATTTCTGCAGGTATTTTATTATACATTATGTTGAATCTCTTGGTGAAATCAGACATAGATTTTCCATTTTCTTTCTTAAGGTTTCCAAACTCAGTGATATAGTACAAGAAATCTCTCCTATCTCCCCAGTTTTTTTTAAATATATCATCCAACTCTTCTATTCCAGCTATAGAACCAGCAGGAAGTTCCTTGAACCACTTCCTAGCATGACCATCCAAGCTCTGGACAAAGACTCTGGTCCAGACATCAACATCTTCTATGTTTAAGTTCTCAGCATAGTTATAGAAGGCTTCTATATGTTCCTATGCAGTTACATCTCCCTCTCATGTGAATTTTGGCATATATTTTTGGTAATCACCAGTAGGCATGGCTGCAGGTGGATTTTTCAAAACAAGAGGTGCATATCTACTAGCTAGAATTCATTGCATTTTGGTCAATAGAGCAGGTGCGACCATAATGACTATTGGTGAGAGAGGTGATAGGATTTTATCAGATTCTTCAACACTGGGGGGATTTAATTGAGAAGGGGGGGGACTTTTTGATGGGAAAGAAGTTTGATATGAGGCTATATAGAAATTTGCAAGTTGTTCAGCCAAGTTTTCTTCACCTTTAGCAGACAGTTCTTGAATAATTTTCTCTACAACAAGAAGGCTAGTGTGAATATTTATATGGTCTTCTTCCTGTTGTGAGTGAAAGGAATCAATAGATGAGGAGATTTGATTTATTTCTAAGGTCTTAGATGATTCTTCAACCAAATTTGAGCCTATCACTTCTTCTACAGAAACATTTTCAACAATTGATTCTTCTGCAGTTGTTACAATTGATCTTTCATTGACAACCTTAGAGGAAGAATATTCAGTGTTTTCTGCTATTGATTTCTTAGAATGAGAAAGTGGATTACTTTTAGCACCTGATTTTGAAGTCTAACCTTGAAATGATATTCCTCTTCTTAGAATCAATTCTAGATTGGGTACTGGTGTGACAGGTGATTCTTGTGGATTCGCCCTGGTATTGATTCTCTTTGGAGCCAGGATGCACTTGTGGAGTTTCTAGATACATGATTACAACCAATGTAATGTCTAATCCTTGTCTATCATCAAGGATAAACTCTATGTCATCTCCCAGGAAAGTTGAGCTTCAATCTCCTCTCCCCGACAACGACGCCAATTTGTTAGCTCTCTAGGAATCCTTCTCAGGTTGTATCTTGAAGAAGCCTAGTAACTTAAAGTGTAATTGTTTTTGTGTTTATGTGTGGATCAAATGGGATAACTGACCTACTGGATTGGTATCAAGATAGTCAAATGTATATAACCAAATGAGACAATGATTTCAAGACTTAATGATCAGATAGGTAACTTAACTAGTGGATGAAGAAAGCTATGCTTATTAACCAGAACACACATGTGATGGGTCAAATAAGATAGTGTAGATTACTTATTAAATCAAGCTTATGAACTGGAAAAATGAGATAACAGTCATTAGAGGTTAAGACAAACTTGAATCAAAGTAACAAAAGAGAAAGGTAATGGAAATCTGACATCAATAATGAAAGGAAACTGTGATTTGTATTATATATCTGAAAGTCTATTACAATAGCATCAAGGTCTCTCTATCCAGACTCAAACGCTCAATCTGTAAAATTGATAGGCTTTATAGCCTTTACAAGCAGTTTCAACTCCTGAGAAATTGGATCTGAAATATGAATAAAAGAAAACTGTTATAACAATCTTTTAAAGAGTATTGATCTAGTTTGTTTCTAGAATTCGATTTGTCTTCAATCCTCTAAGTCTTTGACAGCTGCATGAAGGTCCTGATGTATGATGATAAGGCTGGTGTCTTTCTTCAGCAACTGGATGTGTTCCTCAACACTTGTAAACAATATTCAACAATGATAGGCCAATCATCTACCTATCTACCTCGTTCAATGCCTCAAAACTCTGAGACAAGAATCCAAAATGTATGGAGAAATTTGTTTGAAATTCCCTTATGCTTCATCACCGAAAATCTCCTTTTTTCGAGTTCCAGATCTTCAAAATCCGTTTCCTGCAGGTTCAGTGGCTCTTTTTCCCTGAAAAATGTGAGTTAGTCGCCGAAAGCCCTAATTTCCGGCGGCTAACTGTGTGTTGTTATGCTAATTATGCCGTCGAAAAGCCTGGGTTTTCCAAAAAAGATAAACAATTCAAAAATGAGTTTTCCTCTTGATTTATTTGGACTGATCCACTTGCAAATTTTGAGCGACCTCTGCAAGAACATGCAAATCTGGGTGTGTAGTTGTTTTGGCCTTCAACTTTTTTATTTTTTTCTTCAAATGCTTAGCTAATATCCATAGCCCGTGATTGTCCTTTATGATCCTCTTCTTCTTCTTCTTTTCCTTTACACTTTCAAGTGCCAATATTTCCAAGGCTGCACTGGTTTCTGTGAAATTCTTTGATAGAGTCTCGTATCTGGCCTTTATCACCGTCTCTAGCACTTCCTATTGTGCTATTTTCTCTTTGAGTGTCATAATCTTCTTCGATTTGTTCTTCTTCTTTTTGTTTCTAGATGTTTCACCTTTTTCAAGACTTGTGAACATCTCAGTCTTTGGTGCTTGCTCCATGGAAAGTTCTATATTTTCATCAACAAAGACTTCTTCTTTTTCTGGTTCTTCATTTGAATCTGAATATGGAAAATTTAGAAAATTTGTCTTCTTTGGTGCAGCCTGCTCTGTGTCTTCATCAAAATCCATATTCTTCTTTGTTTTTTTGGCTTTTGAACTGGATCCTAGTTCTGTTGATGGTTCAGGAGTGATGGCTCTCCTCCTTTTCAAACTTCTTTGAGGAGTCAATGATTTCTTACCTTCTTTCTTCTTACCTTTATCAGGTTGAGATTGTAACTCAAAACCTTCCCAGAATACAAAGTGTTCTCGTGTCCTTTCTTTCTTCTTTAATTCTTCTACAATGATCATCTTTATCAAACCAAAATGAAAAAGGGTATTCTGAATGTTGTCTAGTTTAGCCCGAACTTTGTTGCACATCTTAGTAAGACTTTTGTGGAAATAGAATGACAAATTTAAAGGTGTCTTCCTTGTAAAATGATCCATTAGCCTAAAATGATACAGCATGACCCTGTCATACCTTCCCTCTGTAGTTATGTATAATTGGATGGCTTTGAGAAGATTTTTCCATTTATTTTCCAAGTGGGAACTAGGAATGTCTTTTTTCCAGATTATGTCTTGAAACTCTAGTTTCAAGTATGTTCTAAATTCCAAGTTTTTTGCGACTATAGTCTTGAACCAGTTCTGGTCTGTCCTTGGCATGCCTGTAGCAGAGACTATGGAGGCTTCATATTCTTGTATCTCTAAAGAGCCAATTGTGGACTTTTCCCATCAAAAGACTTAGCAAAAACTTCTATGATACCCTGGTGATATCCCTCCTGTAGCCTTTCGACATAAGTGAGACAACCTGCATCTGAAAAATACTGGTGGATTTCTGGGTGAGATTGTAAATATTGTATGTTGTCTAGCTCATTTTTTAGAGGTGGAACTCCTCGCCTTTTCCCCATTTGCAATAACCACGAATTAATTTGAAAATACCTTAAACAAATATTTCTTACCAATAGGGATGAGCTTGCAGGCGAAAGTGAATGACTTATGTGTTATCAAATGGTGAAAAGAGCGCCTTTTATAAAATTCCATCATGTGTTGTGTTTAAATTCGAATGATGGATTTTTTCTGGTCTTAACAAGATTCAGGAACGAGTGGAAAGAATGTAATGATGGCTGAACAGTCTTCTGAAATGATAAGACATCGAAACCCTCACACGATCTGCATAACCATTTTGAAATGATTAACACATAAACGGTGGCTGGTATCGTGGGATAGTTCCAAAAAGCCACTTAAGCGGTCATTATGTCTTGATGACATGTGTCCATCAATCCACATTCAGGCTTGCTTGATGTGTTGTATAAAAAACTTATTCTACACTTTCGTTGGCTCCTCTGTCTTTTTGAAATGTCGTTTTTCCACCGAAATCTTGAACTTTCAAAAGCTCATCTTAAGCTTTAAAACAACATTAGCTGCCGAAAATATTTTCTTTGACTTTTTGAAAACAATAAATGTCAAATCGACTTATTTTTGGACTTTACAACTTATTCTCTATGCTTGGAGACCATAGACCACAAAAAATAAAAAATGACACTTATTCATGACTATGCTATCACCTAAAAATCAAATAGAACGACAAGTTTATTTTAGGAGATAACACCACTCATCCACAACACATGAAGCAGATGGATAAAGAGACTGGAAAGAATGGAAGAGGAGATGCCATCATCGATGTGAATCAAGATGATTCACAAGAAGAGGATTTCCAACAGGAAAAGTCACCATTGAATTGACTTGGTAAGAAATGGTTAGATTTCCTAAACAAGTAAGGCCTGCATTTCTCTGTTTGTAGATGCACATTTCAGCCTTATGCATTCATTTATGTTGAAAGAATGACAAGTTACAACAACTTATCATAACTTGTATGATGCAAGTTTGCATGTGAATGTGATTCTATTGAAGGCATTCTTGTTGTTGCACAACTTCGCCAGGAGGGTGTAAAAGATGGGTATGATACTCACTTATTGCAGCCATATATCTTTTCATTCCATCTCTTATGTACCCATTTGTTTTTGGGTTTATGTACTTATGTTTGTACTTGAAGGAAAGTTGAAGAGCTATGCACATGCATGTGATTTTGTATGTGTAAACAATGAACTTTGTGACAGTTTCATTATGAGTGACTCATGAATGTAACACGGTTGTGTATCATGAATGTCGACTTGTCATTTTGGAATGTCGATGTGTTTCAAATGAGTCTCGACTTGTGTTGATGTTGTCTTAACGACTATGTTGTGTCGATCATGTTTTTCGACTTATGTTTAGTCGATGGTGTTTGTCGGCTTGTAAGTCGATATCGAGTACACCAAGATGCAGGAAAACACCATGTACTTTGATGTTGTACAAGATGCGAAAGTTATGGCTTTGAAGATCAAAATATTTGGTTGGCATCATTTTCATTCTTGTATAAAGTTTGTTTTCAAGATTGATGGTTTTCTTGGTTTGTGACAAGATGTCGCAGGAAAGCGTTTTGCAGCCATTGTAGAGCATATTTTGTTGACACCAAGAGTTCACAAGAGGGACTTGATTCTAAGTGGGAAGGATGACAATTTTCCAAGCATAAAGATAACAATGGGTCAACAACATCCAGAGAACAATGGTTGAGGGACATAGCCAGTTGCAGTGCAAGGCATGTCAAGGTACCCAGGTGATTGCCAAAAAGACTTTTCAAGTAGAGTCAGTTGACAGAACTTGGAAAAAGAAGAGTATTGAAGCTTAGGGAGATAATCATCAGCTTTTGTGGGACCAAAATCCATCCAATGGGAAGGAGTGATCAAAATCTGGACCAGGGGTAAAAAATTAGCCGAAAAATCAAAGTGCTCAGAATCGCTTCAAAACGGACAGGTGCGTAGGCCTCATCCTCACGAACCCAACACAACTCAAACAGGTTCAAACGAACATCGAATGAGTGAGATATCGAGTTCTATTCATTTTTCTAAACATGCAAAATTTTGCTGACTGTACAATCCATATAGTCCGTATAGGCTGACGTGGCAGGGTACAGACCCACACGTGGCAGGTTATGTGTCAGTGATGATATGGAAAGTGCTGACGTGGAAAGATATAAGTTCGCAGCCAAGTGGCAGACATGTGGGCGAATGAATTTTGGACACGTGGCATCCTTTTTGGCAAATTGTGTGGTGCCACGTGGCACCTTGGTATATGGTAAAATTTATGTGGAGTTCACGGGGGTCGAACCCTCGACCTCCCGCATAGTGGAAACTTTTGGCAAAGGTTGGGCTACTGGTGCGCCCGCACCATAGTTCTTAACACATAATGGTACCATATATATTTAAGTTTGTTTGTATTATAGTTTGGCGCAGGGTCCGAGCTGGGACTTAGCCCCAACCCCGGTCGTATATACCTACCATAAGACCATGTCATAAGAATTGAACGGGTTTCAAAAAAACTTTCAAACAGTTAGCTCATACGCCACCACATGTCACGACCACAAACAAACTTGCAAACTGGTGCCCAGTTTTTGTGCGAGACATGGTCACATGGGCCACGCATCCAACACCTCCGCGGTTTGGGTGCTAGTCCCCTAACCGTGAAAATTTTTGGTGTGATTTGTGTAAAAGAGTGTGCATTCTAGGTTTAAGCATGGGAAACGCCTAGAATCTAGGTTACACACACATAGGTGCGAGTTGGTGAACCAGAGACAACAAGTTTGAAGGAGAAAACTTGCAGAAGGTTTATCTTCTTTATTTTTTGGCCAAACCAGGTGCAGAAAAATCCCAACTAGGGGTTTTTGGATGTCCTGAACCCATTGGTACAGTTTTAAAAGGAATTTGGAGACTTCTATTGCATTTTTTTCTACAAGGAAGTTCTAGAGGGCTGCAAGGAGCCTAGGGCCACCAGTGAAGGAGGCCATGTCCAGGGGAGCCAAAGTCCATTTTCGATGAATAAATAGTCATTCTTGGCTAACTGATATGCTCTGAAATCATTGGACTAGGTTGCAGAGGCATTTGAGGAATTTTATAGGTGTTTTTGCTACAAGGAAGCTGAGGGAAGCTCAAGGGCACCAGTAGAAGAGGTCATGCCCAGATGAGCCATGGTCTATTTTCAGAGATCTAACAGTATTTTTGGGGTTATTATGTATTCTGAACCCAATGGTACAGTCAGTAAATCCATTGGAGTTGAGCAGTAGCTTGTAAAATAAATTAGACAAACTAATCCCAGAGAGCCTAGTCCATTGATGGAGGCTCAAGGAGATGTAGCCCAGTTGAGGGTGAAATCCTTTATCATGTTGTTGTTGTTGTGAGTTTGTTGGTTATTATTTGCTGCAATTTATGCTTGATGTTGTATTCTTTAAACAACACAGTTAACCTTTAAAAAAATACCTCACACATAAACTCTTAAAATGAGCCTAAACTTGACACATAAATCCTCTTGCACAACTAATACATTGAGAAAGGTCCCGAAGTTTATTTTAATGGAGTAGAGGGTGCTTGCATAGCAAAACAAGTCAGCCCCCTATTTTCAGATCACAAGTGGATTTGACTCTCCCTATCACAAGATATTATTGTGTGTTTTGATGCTTTGGAGATTATTCCTCACAACCTATTCCAAAGTGCTATCCCTAGCTAATGTTGGTGTATAAGAATTCTAGAAATAAAAGTTACTAGATAAATTTTAAAATTACGCTTAATTTTAATGGTTGTTGTTTAACTCATAAAGGAAATGGAGATGAAACTGATGAAGTGTTTGACCTCTACTCAACAATATGCAAAGAGAGATGAGATGTAATTGTTTCATTCGATGAACTCTAATTACATAAGAGACAAGGCTTTCCTTTTTAAGAATACAACAAGTTGCAAAAATACAAATCCTATCAAATCTGAACAATCTTGATCCAAACAATCAAATGTATTGAATTTTCCAATTTTCTCTTTTTAAACAAAAATTGAATGAAAAAATATCTTGTAAACACTATGAAGAAAAAGACAAGCTTCAATTCTTTTCTTTTCAAGTAAAAATAGAGATCTGAATCAAGAAGAAAAAGTTGTTCAAGAAAATGAATGCACTCACAACACAGTTTCCCAAATTTAACTCATAATGCAACCAAAAATGTAAAAACAAGAAAACTCATTTGTCTAATGGAAACACAAATTGTTTTCAAATCAACAACAAACCAAAACTCACAATAGATCATTAACAAGTTAACTGACAAGCACTCAAGAATGAAACCCAGAGATTATGACCTTGTAGAGATAAGTCAAAGATAAAACTTTTGAAACTTATGAAAACTCTTAACACTTGAGAAATGATCAATTTTAGTTTAAAAATTGAAAACTAAGCTGTGAAAAATCATTCAATGGGACCAAAAATTCATTCCAAGAAATGATGACAAATTTGGGCAAAGAGGAAAAATTGTTTGTCACTCAAAAAATTTCTTCAGGAGTCGTCGTAAGCAGCAAAAGGACACAGTGTGATGATTAAGGATCGTCGCAGGCAATGAGAAATAAATAGTGCGACATCGTCACACTAGTTTCCACAGGTAGAGTGTGGCGATGACTGAAAATAAAGGGAAAATGAACAGAGGACAGGATTTCCCAATGAACTTTCAAGACCAGAGAGTCAACATGGATCACCCAATGACTTAGAGAATTAAAAACAACCAAAAGCGGGTAAGCCAAAAGCAAAAAAGGAAGAAACATCCAAAAGAGGACGATCCCCAATATGGTGGCCAATTTTTTTACTGGACAAATCAGTAAGTGCGGACACAAACTAATCTCCCTAACTTCAACAAGAAATTAGAACAAAATAGAGCAGAATATAAGCTTCTCCTTATATTTCATTGTGATATAAACTAGTTCAATGAGGGATAAATGATATATCTTTTAAACATTGTTTGATCCTTGCTAGTGTCGTCCTTGCTCCATCCTTATACTTGTGGGATATTGGACCTGTTTAAGAGACACAAACCAAGAAAGAAAGAGAGCAAAGATATATATATTCCAATGAAATCTATATATATATATAGGAGTTATACAATAAAAATGCAGACACTTTTATAGGGAAGGAATATATTGTTGCATTATATTGATGAAAGTGTAGAATACAACCTATTCCTTGATCTTGCAAGGTTCCTTCCAATGGCCCTTTGCCTCAACACACACACCTCTACTCCAATTCTTTTAATGAAGAGTATTCACAACTTGACTTGGAAAGCTAAAGCAAAGCTATCAAAAGTGAAATCTTTAGCATAATTCTTCATGTATAAGCCAACCTAGCATTTCCCATGAGAGATCGCTCTTTTCATAAGGTGAAGATGGATGGATGAAGAGATTAGGATGATCCCACTAAATCAGAGAAGTGAGTAAGATCCAAACCAATCAGAGGCCACCTCATCTTCTCGAAGATTCCATTCTAGAACTTTCGAGAATTTCACCTTTTTCCTTTGTTTGAGCATCGTCGCACCCTAAGCACAAGAATCCTATGTTGATGTCGCATCCCATTTTTGTGCAACATGCAACAATCAAGCATCGTCGCACCCCAATCATTTGGCAATATACTACAATCTTTTTTGGTAGGGTTTTCAAGAAAGGAAAGAAGATTTAATTTCCCAGGGAGAAAGTCTCATTTCTTCAGTAGCTTCAGGGAATAGAGAAGTAATCAGTACACATATCATCAGTGATCAAGGGGAGACCAAAATAATGTGTAACATATTCTCACTAGATGTTCAAACATATAATCCATCTATTCCCCTAGATATCCAAGGGATCATTGATTAACATTCCAAATTATTTGAAGATATTCCTAGAGGTCTTCCACCCACTCGAAATCATGATCATACTATTCACCTAATTCCTGGGAGTGTTCTTCCTAACATCAGAGCTTATAGATACCCTTATGCCCAGAAGAGTGAAATAGAGTGTATGGTTGAAGAAATGTTAGACGTTGGCATTATTAGACCTAGAAAAAGTTCTTACTCTGCACCAGCGGTAACAATACTCAAGAAAGAGGGTTGGTGGCATATGTGTCCATATTATAGAGAGGTCAGAAAGATCACTATTAAATATAAGTTTCACATTCCCGTCATTGATGAATTGTTATATGAACTACATGAAACAATCTATTTCATAAAGTTGGATCTTTGTTCAGGGTATCACCAAATTAGAATGAAGGAAACAAATATCCCAAAAACAACATTTCGAACTCATGAAGGCCATTATGAATTTTTGGTCATGCCTTTTGGCCTTACGAATGCACCTTCCACATTCCAAGGGTTGATGAATTCCATTTTAAATCCCTTCCTTCGAAAATTTGTGTTAGTATTATTTGATCATATACTAATATATATCAAGTCTTGGGAGGATCGTGTTCGACATGTTGACAAGGTGCTACAACTACTAAAGGAGAAATAACTATATGCCAAACCATCCAAATGTTTCTTTGGGGTGAAGGAGGTAGAGTATTTGGGTCATATTGTATCTCATGAAGGTGTCAAGGTAGACCCTAACAACATTAAGCCCATGATGGACTGGTCGATTCCCAAAACATTGAAGAATCTTAGAGGATTTTTGGGTTTTACAGGTTACTACCACAAGTTTTTTCGAAACT
Organism: Picea engelmannii; assembly: GCA_009831015.1. Classification (NCBI taxonomy): domain Eukaryota; kingdom Viridiplantae; phylum Streptophyta; class Pinopsida; order Pinales; family Pinaceae; genus Picea; species Picea engelmannii. The sequence continues at coordinate 163,614 of ML789551.1, forward strand.
ATGGAAGAATAACAACACCTTTAACAACATTAACTAATAAGGATGAATTTCCATGGACTCCAGAGGCAACTCAAGATTTTGAACAACTTAAAGAGGTGATGTGAAAATTTCCTACCTTGACCACACCAGACTTTACAAAAACCTTTATTATTGAATGTGATGCCTTGGGAAATGGCATTGGTGTTGTTCTAATGCAAGAAGGAAGGTCCCTTGATTTTGAAAGTTGGCCACTCAAGGGAAAGGACTTACAAAAACCCATTTATGAGAGGGAAATGATGGCAATACTACATGCAATGAAGAAATGTCACCCTTACCTAATAGGTAGGCACTTAAAGGTCAAAACATATCATGATAGTCTTAAATACTTCTTGGAACAAAGACTATCTTCAGAAGAACAACAAAAATGGGTAGCCAATATGTTGGGTTATGATTTTGAAATCATCTACAAAAAAATGGAAGCAAAATGTTGTGGCAGATGCACTCTCAGGAAAGGATGAAGATGTTGAGGCCTTTCTATGTGCTATCTCGATCATCCAAAATGACTGGATAATAGAAGAGAGGGATCAATGAAAGAATGACGAAAACGTGTGGACTCTCATTCAAAGGTTGCAGTAGGATTCCAGTGCATCAGATACATTTACATGGAAAAATGATTCACTATGGTACAAGGATTGCTTATATTTATGTAAGAACTCCCAACTCAAACAAACGGTACTCTTGGAATTGCACACCTCTCCTGTAGGAGGGCACTCAAGATTTTTTAAAACCTACCGTAGGGTCAAGACGTTTTTTTTTTGGGATGGCATTAAAGATGATGTTCAAAGGTTTGTGGAAAGATGTTTGGTTTTCCAAAAAAATAAGGTGGAAACAATTAAGACCCCAAGTCTTTTACAACCATTAGCCATCCCAAGTCAGCGTTGGGAAGAGGTTTCCATGGATTTCATTACAGGGTTACCGAAGTCTTATGGAAAGAGTGTCATCGTGGTGATTGTTGATAGACTAACCAAGTACACACATTTTTGTGCACTTTCTCATCCTTTCAAATCCAGTATAGTTTCCACCGCATTCATGGAGATAGTTCAAAAGCTACATGGAATCCCAAAGATTATTGTAAGTGACAAAGATCCCATATTCACTAGACATTTTTGGACATAATTATTTTCTTGTTTGGGTACTCAATTGGCTCATAGCTCATCTTATCATCCCCAATCTGATGGACAAACCGAGATAGTGAACAAATGTCTGGAAGGATACCTTCGTTGCTTTGTCTCTTATAAACAAACACAATGGTTCAAATGGTTACCCTAGGAAGAATGGTGGTATAACACTTCCTTTCATACTGCAACAAAAATGACACCATTTATGGCACTCTATGGATATCACCCACCTTCCATCATTTCTTCTCTAAAAGAAAAATCTAAGGTTCAAGCAGTGGAATATCACATCAAGCATCAACAAGAAGTTCTCCAACTCTTAAAGGACAACCTGACCACGACACTTAATCACATGAAACAACAAGCATATCAACATCATAGTGAAAGAAGTTTTCAAGTAGGGGATTGGGTATTTTTAATACTACAACCATAAAAACAGATGTCCCTCAAGCAAGCTAAGAAGGATAATAAATTAACACCAAAGTACTATGGCCCTTATCAGGTGTTGCAAAAGATTGGTACTATGGAATACAAATTGGAGTTTCCTGCATCTTGGAAAGTACACCTAGTTTTCCATGTTTCATGCTTAAATAAGGTTATAGGTGACATGATCCCAGTTCAAACTATATTTCCAGAACTTGACGAGGAAGGAAAAATCATATTGGATCCTAAAGCTATCACTGACACAAGAATTCAATAGCTGAGGAATAGAACCATTTCAAAGTATCTCATTAAGTGGAGGAAACTTCTTGTTGAAGATTCCATTTGGGAAGATGAGTCTTTTATACAGAAGCATCCAAAATTACTCGAGCATTGTGGACAACACTTGTCTGAAAGGGAGGGGCATGTTAAGCCCTAAATAGTGCCACATTACCCCTTAATTGGGACATATTACATTAGTAATGTTATTTTATTTATGTCAGCTTGGGTCCATTAGTTGTAATTGTACCTCCTGATCTCCTATGTATACCAAGCATACCTTTTCATTTGGAATCATTTGGTATTTGGATATTTATGTGGTGTATAAGGAGATTGCCCCCTCGAAGAGGCTTATTATATGAAATTCTCTCTTTGTCAAGGCGTTGAGTACTTATTCTGAGGTTTTTTTTTATGTTATTTTGATATTTGGTTCTTAATATTTAGCCATGCCATGGACAAAGAAATACCTAATCTTCCTGAAGAAATCCTAGCTGGGATGACTTATTGAAGACCCTTTTCCAACTTTGATCAAATTGGGGCTTTTCTTGGGGTCAAACCATCCTGGAAAAAAATGTCCTTTATTCTAACCATATTTAAATTCTTGTAAATTTTTTATAATTGCCATAACCTTACTATTGTTGTTGGAGGACTTCCACTGTTCGAAATAATCTGGAATTGATAGACTGCAATTTTCTCTCATTTTATCCTGACTATTTATCAATTCATTTGAAGACTGAAAAGTTGATACCAAAATTGTTGAAGCATCTTCCTTAACAGGTGCTAAAAAGTAGGACTACAAGAATTTCCCAAAAAAATATTTTAACATCATTAATAAAATTAGTGGGAAACATAGTGCCCACTCTTCAATCCCCCATGGGGGATCAGTGTCTTGTTGTGTGATTGTTCATTTTGGTCTATTTTACTTATGTTCTCAATTCTCACCTTAAAGAAGCTAAAATTAACCATAAAATCATTCACAAGCACCACAAAACATTTAGAATATATTTCAATTTGTTAGATTAGCATAGTTAGATTTCATTTTGTAGAATAAATTTTAATTTCTAGATTTGTTTCAATTTCTACAAAAAAAAAAATAGTATTTCAAGTTGGAAAATAAACCATCCCCTCAACTCCCCCTAGTATTTTTCTTGACACTTCCACTATGATATTAACCTTGATCTCTGGAAGTAAGTTTCATACAAAACACGGGTTGGTCAGTGCGGAGTAGTTTAATAGAACAATCTTTTGGTCGCTATTGTTCAATTGGAAATTGCAGAGAGTTTGTGTGTGAAGTCAGACGAGCCTTCTCATAACTTAGTTCTCCCCATGTTGGACTTCCAACATTCTCTTGAAATTGTGTGTGAATTCAGAGGGATACCCTCCCTGTTGGACCTATGCATAGTTCAACATCCAATTTGAGGGATAGTCGCTAAGAGGCCACACCTAGATTAGATTTATTTTCTTGTTATCAATTTGCACACAATTATCACATAGTGGCTTGCACTCAAAACAACCACTCCACTTAACAAAACTCAATAAAATTTACAAGATAATTTGCAATACAATACCTATTTCGTCGGCATTACATACATTTTACCATATCTACATTATTGGCACTAGTCTACATTTTAGTATTTTCTTATCATTTATTTTCAAGAACTTGTATCTAATTTCAAAGTTATATCATTTATATGCAAGTATCTTGTATACTTTACTTCTTTATTATAAATCAATTTCCTTTTATGTGTCTTATATGCTGATAATTTAGTGTTGCTTGTATCTTGCTCTTGTTTTCAATAAACTCCTAGATTTCATTTTGTGCTTAGATTTAATTTGAGCCTTAGATTATTTTAGTAGGGACTATCCCCCTTGTCTTTGCTAGGAGTTGGCCTAGACAGAGGAGTTGAGAATGAGGTGACAACAACTTGACTCGAGAATTTCCCCCAAGGACACACCCAGTGGATTGAAGATTTCTTCCACGTTACCCAAGGTGTGTATAAGGAAACAACAAGTCCAATCATCATCTTCACAGTTGTCTTCGATAAATAGTGAGGCTCCATACAAACTTGATGATATCTCAAGGCTCAATCAAACTTGGTGAAATGTTTAGCACCTTTTAGCTTGTCCAAAAGATCATCAATTCTAGGAAGACAATAGTGGTTCTTCACTCTTATTTTATTCCATGCCCGATAATCAGTGAACAACCACCATCCATTTTGTTCTTTATTAGGCACCACAAGAGCAAGAGAACCACAAGGAGAGGTGCCATGTTGAATTTTTCCTTCATCGAAAAACTGTATGATTTATCACTTTATGTTTGCACTCTCAATGGTTATGGTGCAATAAGAGAGTCGATTACGCAACTAAGAACCTGGCACAAGATCAATGGAGTTTTGGATGGCCTATGTGGAAGGAATCCATTTTAATTCATCAAAAACATCAAAGTATGCATCCATACTAGATTTAATTATAGAGGGGCTCCTTAAATGATATAGCATCATGAAATTGCTCAAATTTACTTGCTTGATAGTTGGCCTACAAAAAAGTAAAGGATTGACAGTAGAAGACTTGAATTTATATACCTTTCCATCCTTATGGAACTGGTAGGTCTTATGATAGCCATCGAACATTACTCTACAATTGTATTGGTAAGTGGTGCCAAGGATCATACCACAATAAACGAGTGGAATGATGTCACATTTAATTGTATCTTGGAAAGGGGGAATGGAAAATGAAACATTACAATTGTAAGAAACAAGTTTTGTTAGTCCCACCTTCGTCACCCATCCCAACTGGTTTGGGTGTGTCACATACCCACTACCTAAATCGGATTTTTCCTGGTCTTCTGCCGAATCAGAAGCCCTAAACAACCATGGAGGATCAACGTAAGCTGGCCCCACTTCACACGCCACACTATTTCGGACCCCCCCCCCATTAAAGGTAGAATGGCAAGGGGGATCTGGAATGAATCCTCAACCGTAGATTTGAGCGGGTTGACTCTGGCCATCCAGATCTGCTTGCTACTTACCTTTATGCGCATTCGCGCCCCAACGTAAAGATGGCATCTCTGCCTCACATCGGACGGTCATCCCAGACCCAGGATCCTCCAAGAGGATCCTGACCATTCCTCAGAGCCTGACCACATGCTAACATCTCGAGGTTTATAAGTCTGGACTTCAGGGTTTGAGAGAACGGGATAACATGTCCCTTCGGTATCCCGAATGCCGAAATGCCGAAGTGTTGAACGAACCTCAATCGGAGACTAGCCCCTTGGGTTAGGCATTGGTCGATATGACCTCTTCCCATATGACCACAACCTCTCTTCCGTCGGGATTTATTAAGGTGAGAGCCCGACCTATTGTCAACAGGACTCCCGAATCCTCGATTCTCGATTTCCCGAAACGGGTAATCTCACGACACGTGGCCTCCGTCAATCGGACGGCTTAGATCTAACACAGGATTTCCACAATGGAAAGTCTCGATCTCTTGTCAACAGAAATCATGATTTTGCGATCCCCATTTTCCCGTAATGGGAGATCTTACGACATGTGGCCTCCGTCAATTGGACGGCTTAGATCTATCCCGGGATTTCTATAATGGAAAGTCTCGATCTCTTTTCAATAGGGATCCCGATTCTGCGATCCCCTATTTCCCGAAATGGGTGATTTCTTGACACGTGACCTCCGTTAATCGGACGGCTTAGATCCGTTCTGGGGTTTTTCTCCCCTAATACACTAGAGTCTTATCCCTTGGGTAACTCCTGACAGATCCAACGACTGTTAGGTTCTTCAGCCAAGATCTGACGGTTCATCATGGTTCCTACCCATGCATCCTTCCACGACTCCCTGGGCATGGAAAAGATCCACGATCCAGATACTCTCATGAACCTTGGGGATCTATGGTCCTAAAATCTTCGCTACCCACGAAGACACAGGAAAACCAAGTGGTAAGGCATTTAACGCCCTACTTTATCCTACTTTCTCCTTCCTCCTTATGCAGAGTCACTAAGGCCTTACGCCTTCACAACCGCCTTCCCGGTTCTTGATGGGATTTTCAAGGAAGGTATTTCTATGGGGAGGTTTACTCAGGGTATTACCTGAGGTATATAAGGATGTCGTCCTCCTGAGAACCAGACGTGAAGTCTGAATTTGATCAATACACACGCAAATAACGAATTCATGAAGACATAAAACATACGTAGTCTTCCCATATAAATATACAACTACTAGTACTAATCAAAACACCCTACAATCATTCTTATAATGAAATCATTCACAGTTTCACAGCTTATGAGAATAACTATCAGAATAAG
>ML789551.1:202002-223087 GCA_009831015.1 Picea engelmannii
AAAAAATTCGACAAAAAATGATGTAGTGAACCAAGTAAAAATTCATTGTGAAGCTAGAAACCCATGTCTAAAAAGATACAAGGATGTAGTGTGGAATGAGATAGAATGCTTTGATGCATTTAATATCATTGCAGTTCCTTGCACTTTCAACAACCTGGTAGACTCTATAGAAACTACAGCCACATTATTCCAACGATGCATACCCCATCCACGTATCAAATACATGGTTGAGGTATCTTTTCATCCTTTTATTCCTGATAACATTGGTTCATGGAAAGTGTTTGAAGATGAAAGAAAAATATGTGGTTTTTAAAATTGCATAGATTAATTTTTTGACCACATGATTGATGAGGTACAGGATGAAGAGGAAGCTCCACTTATTCATCTGAAAAGAAACAAGATCCTCAAAGGTTTGGTTCCATTGGAAATATTTTTTGACAGATATAATTATTTTCTGGGTTCCAACAAACCTTATGTAGATTAGAAATTAGTGGAGGTAGATATCAAATCGGAAGAAACAACAAGGGTTATCAAAATTGGAAAGGGTTGCACTGAACAAGAAAGAGAAAAAATCACAACCTTGGTGAGATAATATAGAGATGTGTTTGCATGGACTTATGATGAACTAAAAACGTAAGATCCAAAGATCATAAGTCATGCAATAACATTGAAGGAGGGTGTTAAACCATTCAAACAAAGACAAAGGTACATGAACCCACATGTGTCCCACACAATACAACAAGAGTTGCAAAAACTTTATGAGGCTAAAATTATTGAACCAATAAGATATTCAAATTGGGTCATGAACGTAGTCCCGGTAAGAAAAAATATCGGTGAGATAAGGGTATGTATTTATTTTTAAAATTTAAATTTGGCATCTTTAAAAGACAACTATCCACTTCCCAACATGGAACATGTGCTTCAAGTGGTCATAGATTCTAGAATGATGTCTATGTTAGATGGATTTTCGAGGTATAATCGGGTAGCAGTAAACAAAGATGGCAAGTATAAGATTGCTTTTACTACCCCATGGGGCACCTACTCTTATATTCCTGTGTCTTTTGGACTCATGAACAATGGAGCTACGTTCCAGTGTGCCATGAACTTCACATTTTCTAATTATTTGTTCAAGTTTATTGTAGTATATCAGGATGATATTACAATTTTTCCAAAAAATAGAAATAATCATACTACTCACTTGAAAAATATTTTTGACAGGTGCAAGTCACTTGGCATATCATTGACTCCAAAAATTCAATCATGGGGGTGTTCGAGGACAAGCTATTGGGACACATTGTTTCCCAAGATGGTGTACAAGTGGATCCTGACAAGGTCGAAGTGATACAATAGGTTCCACTCCCCCATAGAAAAAATGGGTTCAATCCTTCTTTGGTAGGATCAATTTCGTGAGGCAGTTCATACCCAACTTCATAGAGATTGTAAAGCCCATATCAAACATGTTGAAGAAATTCCATGACTTAAAATGGAGTGATGAAACCAAGAAGGATTTCTAAGATATTAAACAAGCTTTGTGTCACTCCTAGCATCAGTGTCGTTCAAGGAAGAGCACTGTGATAAATTTAAAAAATAAAGTGGTTTGTCCTTTGGGTTGCCCCAAAATCGACACGTCCTTGGTCTCTCCCCACACTATAACGTTCTTGCTAACTATATGTTCCATAAAATTTAATAAAATGGTGAAACTATTTTAACCAAATGAACCAGTGTTGTTTACAGAACCGCACCGGGAAATATATTAACTGACTTGGCATAGTGGGGCATCTCATTGGATGCCCCATGGCCAATGATCCATGATTCACAATGTGTCATTGAACAAAACATCTGTACTCCAATATCACAGTAATACCAATGTGTTAGTGGTAACACATTGCATCGTTTAAGTTGCGATAAAACAATTTGACTTAGCGGTGCCCATAGGTCCAACAAATGCACAAGTATTGTAAAGAGAACAACACCAAACATAATATTTCATAATATATTAGTGTGGTGAATATTATTTGACACACTGCTAAAATACGTGGTGGTGCGACAATAAGCGTGGAGCATCGATGCGTAAACGCTAACAGTATGCATCACGATAGGTTTTGAAAAATAAACATAGTGATGTGTATTTTGTGAGGCCTCTTCTTTGACACATTATTAAATACAATGCACTACTAAACAACATGTTGATGCTTTGGTAGAACTAGCACACTCGTGCTTTCAGTTTAATAAAGTGCACTGGTAATTTTGTGTGCCATAAATTTTAGCACAACGGTGTGTCTTTGTTAACGAAATGAACTAGTGCAGTTAAAAGAAATGCACTGGGAAAATATTGAAGGATTTGGCAGGCCAAGATGTTTCATTGGACGCCCCATTACCGATGCTATATACAAACCAATGTACCATATAACGTAATGTCGGTGCTACATTATCACAGTAACATTGATGCATTGATATTAACACATCACACCGCTTAAGTTGCTACAAAACAATTCAACCTAGTGGTGCCTTTAAGTACAACAAACACACTGGTGTTGTAAAGAGCATGACACTAGGTCGATTATTTCACAATTTAATGATACAATACATCTTATGAGACGCACCGCTAAAATATGAGGTGGTGATACAAGAAAATTGGTGCACTAGTGCGTGTTAGTAATAGCATTGCATGGCGGTGATATTTGTTTAAAATAGAGCATCGTTGGCAATGCGTATGTTCTGTTTAGGCACACCAGTTACTTTTCTAGATTTTTTTGCAAACAAAAATTAATTTTAAAGTTTTTTAAATAAAAGTATTTATATATGTGTGTGTTTTATAATTTCAATTTATTTATCTATATATATGTGCCTAACAATATTTGTATGTGAATAAGAGATAATGCCAACGAGAGGAAGAGCATCAACAACAACAACGAGTTGAAACGTACACATTTGTATGTGAGTGAGAGGCTAAGGAGAGGGAGAGGATGTTGTTCCCTTGCCATATTTCATAGCAGACACGTTCCCTTTTGATGGATGTTAGCATCCTCAAGTTTTATGAGGAGGATGAATCCCTCAGGGGGAACTCTTCACTGTTATAGAAGTTGATCTGTCATTGGGATCATGGTTGACAAGCATTCAAGGTCGATCCGATTTGTGGTATCATCCCATGGAAGAGGACATTTATTTCTTCACTAGGTTGTCTAGGAGGGGGGGAGGCTTTACCCCAGTTTCCTAATCTACCACCTGGTGTTGTAGGAGAGACCCAACTATCATTTGTGCAGAGATATGTTTGTCCAGACATTCATTCATCTTCACAATTCTAGGTTCGTAGTGGTTAGCTACATATGCGTTCATTTGATAGAGAGGAGTTTAGTTGCCTATGTCTTATTATCTCAACACTATCACACATTAGCTCCGATGGGAAGCACATTATTTTCTCCTTGTTGCATTATGTTGATAGTCTAGTGTAGAGGTCCCGATTGATTAGGTGGTCTGAGACTTTTTTGAGATAGTTTTGTTTTTCATTAGATCATTGTTGTGCCATTTTAAATGGGACAAGATTCTTCCCATTCGTGTCAGAGTTATTTACATTATTTTTTGAGAGGTTTCATGTCGCTCAACCAATAATACCCCACTTTCCTACTAGGCCTATGCTTGATGCACGTATGTACATGTGGGGTTAGTTTTTTCCCAAGAGGGGCTAGCTTGAATTTCCTTGTCCTTCGGTCGATAAGAATGTATGTGATTTTTTGGCTAGAGAGGACAATCATGTCGATATTGTACAATACCCATGCGCGGGGATGGATTAAAGAGGATGTCCAAATATCCTATTTAGAGTAGTCGAGCCACTATATGAGACAGGTAATATGATCATTATGTTTTGATAAATCTAGTTGCATGTTTTTTTGTCTTATTTAATGCACATGCAATTTATTGTAAAATTTTGTTTCAATTATATTATTATTATTATTATCTATTGTTTTTCATATATTGACAAATATGGTGGGGATGATCCTCTCCAATAGGATGAGGAGATAGAGGAGGCAAAGGATCATCCTACAGTATAGAGACCATGCATGCCACATAGGTTGGATTTGAGAGTCATGATGGAGGTGGTGGATCACCTATGTGGTGTCATGATTAGTCACAAAGTGGTACTTGCACTAGTTAAAGACATATTACGCGTACAAGATCTCTCTACGATATGGAGGAGTATGCCTCGTGACATGATGTTGTTGATGTGTCATATTTTTGGTTCCTTCAACCTCATCAAGAGGTTGAGGGGTCATCACTAGACCCATCCAAATCTGCTACTCCACAACATGGTCATCCTCCTCCTCTTGCTTCTCCTCCACATGTGTTTATAACATCAACCAATCCTCCTACTTCCCTTCCATGTGTGTCTGAACATGCATCCATGTCCAATCCTCCTTCTACTTCTCTTCCATATGTGTCTGAACTTGCATCCTTGTCTAATCCTCCTCCTCCTCATTATCCCCCTTCGCATGTGTCTTCTTCGTCCATGTCTGATCCTCCTCCTCCACATGTGTCTCCACCATCCACCTATCCTCTTGCTTCTCCTCCACGTGTGTCACCATCCACCAATCCTCTTCCTCGTCCTCCTCTACATGTATCACCATCCATCGATCCTTGTCCTTCTCCTACACATATGTCATCATCCATCAATCATCTTCCTCCTCCTCCTTTGCCACATGTGTCATAAGCTTTTGATGTTTTGGAAATTATGTTCACATCGGGTATTGTTGCACAGGTTGATGATTTTGATAGAGAGACATTTGATAGTGTACTTATGTTGACATTTATTTCTGACGTTATTATTGATAGACCTATACCTCTAGTAGCAGAGACACTGATGCATCTGGATCTGGTGGTGGACCTAGCTAGTAGTGGTATTGATTGTTTTATATATGACTTGAGATGTACATATAACAGTTTATTACATATTGTGTTGAGATGTATGTTTGACATGTATATTCATATGTATATCGTTCATGTATATTATGTTTTTCATATAATGTCGTGGTTGTTGTTGTTTGATTTATAAAATGTATTATGAGTATGCTAATGATTAACATTGTTAATGATTTCTCAGTTTTTAAGTTAAATTTTAAATGTATCACTAATTTAAATTTATAGTTTCCATATAATGTTTCACTTTACTTTTATGAAATCATTTAATTTGGATTGTGATTGCAAAAATTTATAACCATTAATGACATATAATGTTCAACTTTTCTTCGAGGTGAATTGTTTGTTGTCCAACAAAATACAATATGTCAATTAAACATGTTTAGAAACAAAAATACTTAATGACGAGTGAAATGATTGTGATTTAAATAATTATGTCATTTTCATATATTATAATAATAACATTATAATATAATTATTCAATAATAATGTTATTTTTTAATTTTTTATTATTCAAATATTACAAAACAAAGTTATAGTATAATTGTTTACTAAAATCACAATTGTTATATTTTATTATTATTATTTTCAAATTTTTTATTAATTTATATTGTCCAACTATTATAATATATGAAATTTATTCAATTAAATTTAAAATACTAAATATAGAGAATAATAATACATTTTGATCTATATACTTATAATGAAATAGTTTCACATTTTTTACTCTGATACTAACTTTATGAATCTTCTATTAAAAAAGAATATCACCAAACATTTTATAATTAATATTTTAAGAATTAGTAAAATTAACAAATGTTTCTATACTTTTAGATAAGTATGGATCATTGAAATTTTCCTTAATTCTAAGTAGGCTCTAGGAAAAGACTATTTTAAAATTTCCATGTCCTTCCTATATTGACACTTATTTTAAGGAGAATATAAAAACAATGATTAATATAGGTTTATATGATTATAAAACTAAAGGATGGAGTAGAATAGGTGAAGGCTATAATATTTGCACTAGTTAAGGTTGGGAATGTCATAGAAGTTAGTAATGCCAACACCACAAGTGTGATTCTAGAACTCATAGTCGTTGCACGAAGTTATTTTTTTGGAATTGTCCTTAAAAGTTCCATCAAAGTAAGTATATATTTATTTGAATTTTTATTTTTTCAAAGAGCTTTTATTTTTGAATATCTTCATTTTTTTGTTAAATAAAATATGATTTAAAATAAATATTTACTATTGTATGTCACCAACTTTATGATATCTCTATTAATGCTTAGTAATTCAAAGGTTAACATAAACATATGTTAATACAATACAACATAAATTTGCTATATTAAATAATAAATATGACAATAAAAATATATCAAAACTACATCTTATGCTTGTACTATTTAACGTATTTTCAATATGGTGGTTGTAAATGGTTGTTAAATTTTCATATCCAACATAATTATAAAATGAAGAAAAAAAAAAGTGGACAATATAGATACCCATAATTAAATGACACATCTACAATATAAATGCCAAAACAAAACATTTACAAATCAGTCTCTATTGCTATCATCATGATTATCTTCCTCGCTTGGTATTGTAACATTGTTGTTTTCAAAAATATGTTTAGATCTTAGATAATGTCTCAGTACGAACCACTAATCCCCATTCGACACATCTGGTTAAAAAAACACTTGGTTGCAATGTTTTGGGAAAACGTAAGGCTCCTTAGTTTTAACCCATGTTTTTTAGATATAATATATATTATCCCTCTACCATGATATTCCTTTATATTTCTCCGGTCAAAGGTATACCGCCACTTGCAACAAAAAACAACACAATGAAATGATGAGAAGTCCACTTGCATGATCTCTTGTATCTTTTTAATGTAACCTAACTTCTCCTCTATTAGGTTTTGATCATGGTGTATAACATGACTAGATTGGTCGAACTTGACCTCCACTCCACCATCTTGTGCGATGTGCCCATCATCATTATACTCAGTGAAAAAATGATGTCCATATGCCCACATAGATGGGATCAAATGCACCTATAAAAATGCGAACAAAGGACAATGGCATATGTCTAATAACCCAAGCATTAATAAAAACATAATACATGTTACAATTCAAATATGCAATATTATAAATTGAACGAGATAGTTATAGAGGTTATTATAGAGTTGTTGCACTTGATTTCGATATTTAGTGCATCAATATATTCTCTGTGTGGGTTACGACTGGACACCACATATTTCTCTTGTATCTCGTCAGCCACCCAACTGTTAGGATAGATTTTAGGCATGTTTTCTTTTAAATGATCAATATAAGGTATGCTTCTACCATTCAACCATTTGAATGTTTTCCTATCACTGACACATTTTGTTTTTTTCTCTTCATACAACGTGGCCCATGGTCACATTGCCTCTGTGTTGTAAAGAACAAATTTATTGATGGCATCAATTTCTAAATTCGTTGATGTATACAAAAATTCAAAACTAATAGCCTGAGATCAAATATATATTATCAACTTAAAGAACGAATGTGTTGATCGCATCAAATTCTAAATTTGTTGTTGTATACAAAAATTCAAAACAAATAGCATGAGATCAAATATATATTATCAACTTCAATGTAAACAATTTCTCTGTACTAAATTGACAAAATATAAGTGTCTTACTCTTTATCAAGTGCTTTGTTCCGCTTGTTTGGAGTAGCTTCCCTTATATTTTGTCCCCATTTTGATGGTTGTACCAAACCACTGTTCTTGTCGTGTCATCAATTTTCTTAATGTGCTCACTGACATAATAGAACGACTCGTATACCATGTACCCCTCTACCATAGATCCCTCTATTTTTTCCCTTTATTGAACAAACCCCTTTATTTTTTTCATGTACCTCTCTAATAAGAACATCCAAGGACATGAGAGCACCTTAGCTAATTCAACCTCATCGGGTAGGTGAATTAGAATACGGACTTGCAAGTCCATAAAACTCATTGGTAGTTCCTTCTCGAACATATGAACAATCTCAGTTATCTCTCGACACCATCATGGAATGCTAGCCATATGAATCTCCTTTGATGTGATTCAACGTACAAATGCCAATAATTTCAATATGGTATGTCGCGAGTTCTGGGGAACTCATGGTTCACACAACCACATACGAGCAACAAAAAATGACACTACAAAATAGACACATGCATCATTAATTGCCATAAAATTGTGAGTGCATAACATATTTTTACCAGTTGTATAGAAGAAGAACCATGTATTCAATATACATACTCTTAGAAGGTCCATATGGTTGTGTGATTTTAACCCCGACAAATTCCCTTCTATAGCGGAGCAATGTCTTAGAGTCGACCCATATAAAAAAGGTGCCTTCGCTCCCAATATAACATCCTTCACCATAAAAAGATCATCTTTCTTCAAAATCCATGGGACATCACCTTTTTTAAAAAGACCAAGAGGGACCAACCTCTCCTCTAGTTTCTTTTCTTGGCCAATGTCTCTTTTTAGTATTTGAAGCAATAAGATCTCTCCTAACAACCAATGTGTCACTTTTATTCGATGATATGTGTCTCCATAAATAAGATAAAACATTTTTTAATATATGCATGGGATCTAGTAAGTGGCCAATTTTAAGATGCTCGAAATATGGAACCTCATAAAATACATATTTCCTTTTCATCCCAATGGACATTTTCTAAACATAAGAGTCGAAAAATTTAGGATCATTGAACATAGGTTCCCCATTTGAATCAAACAATTCTATCATTTCCTTCTCCTTCTTTGTGTCATATTCCCTAATCCAATCCACCGGTGTCATTATTTCAGGTCTCAAGGTTCTCTCTGGTTTACCATTGAAAACAGATGCAACTCTTCTATAAGGGTAGTCTTTTAGGAGGAATATTCTTGAACAATCATACATTGTATTTCCTAGGTGGTTGGACCACCTAGCATTTATTGAAGGTCCACACCATTTACATCCATGATACCCTTTTGTTACAATACCTGCGATCTTATCATATACATAGCATGTTAGTGTCAAAAATATAGTTGCACCAAATGGAGTATGCCAAATAACATTACATATATAAACAAATCAATCAACATGCTTTCCAGAGAAAACTACTAGTCCTAGATAATCATGTGTGGTGTACGCACATATGTCATACAACATAAAATACCTTTGCATTAGAATGAGTCTTGATATATCATATACATGTATCCCTTCCCATAATTGCTTAAATTCAACGATTAGTGGTTGGAGGTAGACATCCACTCTCTTCAATTGTCTTCTACCCAGGACTATAAGAGCTAGCATAAGATGTTCATTCTTCATGGACAACCATGGGGGGTATTGTTGTTGGTCACTACCACTAGCCAAACATAATATTTGGTGTTTTGGAAGGAACATGGATTAACTCCATCCATATCTATGCTCAATCGTAGGATCCATACTTCATCCTTGAATTTATTGGTCCATGTATCCTCTATATGCTTCATGGATATTGAATCTATTGGGATTCACATAACTCCTAGCTCACTTCTATGTGAGACATGCCACCCTAACAACATGACTAATTGTTTGCAATGAAAGATCCTTTGGATCCTTCGAATTATAGGCATGTGCCTCAATATCTTATGAGGAGGACCAAGTGTGAACTTACCCTTTTTTATTTATTTATGGTACTTGTCATGCCCACATTCTAGACATATTTCTTTATCCGCATATTGATTTATGTATAAAATACAATCATTCAAACATGCGTGGTATGATATGTACTCAATACCCAACATTTTCAATATTTTCTTTGCCTTTGTGCATCTATCGGGAAAGACATTATCACCTAGAAGTACCTTATCTTTGAGTAACCTGCAATTAGTGGGAAACATAAATGTACACTGCCATTAAGCATGAATAAAATCAACCATTTTCTTCCTTCATTGCGTGTACATACTCATTAGTCTTGATTAATGTAAATATTTTCAATTATTCTCATTTGCATTTGATTTCACAATTGTTGTTATGCTCTTCCAAAAAAACGATGATGGTATGGAACAACCCATATCTTTCATGAGTAGAGCTCTTCATGGGTCAAAAATAAAGTATGAGTTGATGGAAAAACAAGCATATGCATTGGTGAAAGCATTGGCCTACTTCAAAGAATACTTCTAGAATGCTAAAGTAGTATCATATGTAACATATCCTATGGTCAACGAAGTTTTGATCCAAAAGGAATGCAGTGGAACCAGGGGAAGATGGATCACCAAGATCTAGGAGTATGATTTGGAGATAAGACCATGAAACTAATCAGAGGCCAATGATTGAATAAAATGATGGTGGAGACCAATTTGGATGCATTACAAGATATGAGTGAAGAAGCTCTGGTAAATTCTTTGTGCATTTCATTAGAACAATGTGATTGGTACTCCGATATCATATTTTATTTAAAGAATTTATCTTGTCTAAATAACTTCACCAAGATGTAGAGGTGATCTTTAAAGCTTCAGGCTACTAGATTGTTGATAATGAGAGGGGGGGTGATTCAATATCAAGTACAATTTAGCACCTTTTAAAACTTTAAATTTTCAATCAAATAAATGCATCCCAATATATAATAAAGAGCAGAAGAAGAAATACACAATGCACAACAAATTTACATGGAAATCCACATAATGTTTTTCTTATATAATAACAAGATTACATTCATAGGAAGCTACAACTTCCAAGATTATCCAGCTCCAACTATAAGGAGACTTCAGCCTCCTAGTTTATAGGCTCCAACTTGAAGGAAGCTACAACTCCCTAGAATCTCTAAATCCAACTAAAAGGAGGCTCCAACCCCCTTTCCTTGCCCCTTCCTTCCACCCTCAAATATATATATTAAAGAATAAGCATGCCACTCTCACTATGACTATCATTGTCACTGTCACTATCTCTGTCACTATCATTGATACATCATTATCATCAAACTGGATCCACATAGACTATCAATGTCATTGTCTCTGTCACTATCATTGATACATTATCATCATCAAACTGGTTCCACGCATAAACCCCAACAACCACATAGAAACCTGGGCAAAGAATCAATCTTCCATACTATAGCGAACCCATAGCAACGATCAAAACATCACCATAAGACTAGAAAATATCCTTCATAAGAGCTCCTTATCCTTCGAGTACCTTCGCTACCAAACTTGTGCTAAGAGATCACAATCTTGGATACTCTAAAAATGTGAAAATCCATCCTGTATTTATAATAGTTGTGTCCCTATTTTTAGTTTATGGGCCAATCTAGCTGAATTTTCCTCATTTTTCTGGCTAGGTTGTCGAACGAAAAAAATCATATCTTCTCATTCATAGGGAGTTAGAGGGAATTCTATATATAGTTGGAAAAGTATCAGAATTAGATTTCCAACTATGTAACTTGTGCTTCCATTTGAGTTAGTTATATAGGGTAAAAATTACCTCAAAGATAGGGTATCCAAATTGACCACAAATAATACTTTCAACAATCTCCATCTTGCGGTTCCACCATTTCAATAGTAATTTCAAAAAGGCGAGCTGAATGGACGTGTTGCTTCTGAGGCGCTGAGCTAGAGATCTATGGCTTAGGCCTGGTACGAGTGTTCGTTGCCATGGAGGCGCTAGGGGGTGGGGCGGCGGCCCCTCCTCCACCGATCCCGGTTGAAGAGGCCTTTCGCAGGCTGGTCAACAGCAGGGGAGAGAAAACGGCCGCTCCTTTGATCCCGAAATTCATTAAAAAACTGGAGGAGATCCCGGAAATCGTCTTGCCCGAAGAAAATCCAATGAAGGTCGCCTTGGCCCTGGCCCAACGAGGGCTCATGGGTCATTTTATGGGCCTCTGGCCGTCTTTCAAAACCACGGACGACTAGATCCAGCGGAATTGGAGACCAAACCTGGCACATGGGGTTACCTGCTACCCGGTGGGCCGTGGGTTTTTTGTGTTTGAATTTATCTCAGAAGAGGATCGGGACCTAATTTTCAGGAACGGTCCCTATTTTATGGGGACGCAGGGGCTCTATTTGAACAAATGGTCACCGGACTTTGACCCACTGGTGGACACGCCTAAAGAAGTGTCGGTGTGGGTCAGATTGCCTAACCTTCTGATGCACTGTTGGGATTCTGAATCGCTACAAAGGATAGGGAACGGAGTGGGCAGGTATATTGACAGAGCTGACAACAAAGGGCAGTATAACTGCGCCAGAATCTGCGTGGAAGTTGATCTGGAGGCAGGACTTCCTGAAGTAGTCAAGCTTTCGGTTGGAATGTGGACCCATTACTAGAAACTAGATTATGAGCACCTGCCCTTCAAATGCAAAAATTGCCAGGAGCATGGCCACTTTCAAAGGAAATGCCCTAAATTGCAAATCACCAGGAAAGAGGATGCAGAAGGTTGGCAGAAAGTTAAGAGAGGGAAAAACTCATATAATTCTAGAGGAAAAGACAAAAGGAATTAGGAACCCCCAAAGGACGGTCAACCCTCTCAAAGAGCTCAAGAAGCCCCACAAAAGCACCCAGCCCCTGCAGGTGATACAGACGGAGATGAAGACTCACCTTTGGCCCCATCGGAGCCAACTTCACCCGCCAAGAGAACTAGCCCGGGCAAAGATATATAAGTCTGAACTCGAATACGGACATGTAAATCCCGGATGAGGAAGATGGAGAGGCAAGCAGCCCAAAAGGTACTCTGGAGCAGCCAAAGAGAGGTAGGAAGACTGAGAAGAAAAGAAGGGAAGAGCAAGCAGTTAAGGAAGCGGCTCAAGGTACTCAGTACACACTCCATGAGATGGTGCACACCAGATCAGGAGCGAAGCCGGGGAAAACGCCGAAAGGTGGGCTCCCCCTCCCTCCAAGTAAATAATTCAATATGTCTCCTGGAACTGTAGAGGACTAGGGAGCAAACTGAAAGAAGAAGCCTTAAGGGATCTTGTAAGGCTTGAAAGACCAGAAGTCCTCCTAATCCAGGAGACGAAATTGGAGGAGGATGACCTCCTAAGGATAAGTCACTCATTTTGGAAGATGGGCCCTGGAAGGGCAGTTAGCGCAAGAGGGGCCTCGAGGGGGTTGGCAACCTTCTGGGACTCTTCAAAACTGGAACTAGTTGAAGAAGTCGGCACCACTCACTGGCTATTCACCAAGCTGCACCATAAAGGATCTGATCACCAGGTAAGCCTCTTTAACCTATATGTTCCTGCCTTAGTCAATGAGAAGAAAGATTGATGGGATTCTTTACATTCGTTTCTTAACATGCACAATACCGAGAATTTAGTAGTGGCAGGGGACCTAAACGTCACCCTTTCGCTGGCTGAGAAGAAGGGGGGCTCCATCGTTCGAGACCTCGCCAGAGAATGGGTGGAAGATATGATGTCAAAATGGGAGCTGGAGGATATTCCTCCAACTAATGGCAAATTTACTTGGTCAAATAAAATATTTGGCCCTGGTCACATAGCCGCCAGGCTTGACCGGTTCCTTATCCAGTCCTCCTTCCTTACCATCGGACTGAGGGCCTCCTCTAAAGTTCTCCCTCATTACACTTCTGACCATAAACCCATCTCCCTATCTCTTCGCCCTAGCTCTGCTCTAGGCCCCATACCTTTCAAGTTTACCCCTTTATGGCAAGAACAAGGTGTTTTCCTCAACCTGGTTCAAAACTCTTGGAACGTTTCTATCACTGGTTCTCCCTTCTATGTGTGGGAAGAGAAACTCAGGCGACTTAAATCCAATCTCAAATCATGGGCCAAAACGTTGGACTCTCCCCTGGAGGAAAGGAAACATGTACAGAAAACCTTGGAAATCCACCAGCTGGTTATGGAAGAGACTCATATCACCCAGGCCCTCCTTAGTCAGGAATCTAAAATCCAAAGTAAGTTTCACAAAAGTTGCAAAGAAGAAGAGACCTACTGGAGATTGAAATCAAGGGCGTTATGGCTCCAGGAAGGCGACAAAAATACAGCCTTCTTCCATAAGCACTCTCAAGCTAGAATAAACTATAATTCCATCGACGAGATCTATTGGCAGGACCAAGTCCACAGGGACGCCCACAGTATCAAGGAGGCCGCTCACTACTACTTCAAAAATCTGTATTTAGCCCCGGCAATGGAGGAAATGGACTCGGGCTCTTATCCTCTTTCAGAGGTTCCAGAGCTGGTTACCAACGAAGAGAATGGGTCGCTGAGCAGGCCGATCGGTGAAAAGGAAATCAAAAAAGTTGTCTTCAGCATGCAGCCAGACGGCTTCACAGCTCGTTTTTATATTCATTGTTGGGACATCATCAAAAAAGATTTATGCAAGATGGTCACGAAATCTCAGAACTGCAACAAATTGGGCGGCAGCACAAATTCTTCATTCTTAGCTCTCATTCCAAAAGAGAAGGGGGCAAAAAACTTCAATAGCTTCAGACCGATTTCCCTCTGCAACACCGGGTACAAAATCATCACCAAGATAATAGCAAACAGGCTCAAGAAAATTCTTCCAAAACTGATCCCGTAAAATCAAGGAGGGTTCGTTAGAGGAAGACAAATTCTTGATAACATAATTTTAGTTCAGGAAGCCATACACACTAGCTGTAAAAAAAAAGAGAAAGGAATGGTAGTTAAACTGGACCTAGCTAACGCCTTTGACAGGGTCAGACATGACTTCTTGTTTGCAGTAATGAGGAAATTTGGGTTTACCCAGAAGTTTATGGGGTGGATTAAGGCTTGCATTTCTGCTCCGTGGATCGCCCCCTTGATTAATGGGCGTCCTGCCAAGTTTTTCCAGGCCTCTCGGGGGCTCAGACAAGGCTGTCTGCTCTCCCCTATGCTCTATGTTTTACAAGCCTCTGTGCTCAGCTTCCAGCTGCAGAGATGCCTCTTAAATAGAACTCTTCCTGGAATCAGAATTACCCCTTCAACCAACGAGGTCAGTCACGCTCAGTTTGCAAATGATACCCTCTTATTGGGTGCTGCCAGCATTAAAATAGCTCGAAACTTCAAGTCTGAACTCGACCTCTACAAAACCTACTCTGGCAGTGAAATTAATTACCACAAGAGCAAGATTTTTGGCTGGAATTGCACCCCTCGGGAACTTCAGCAGTTAGGTCACATCGTTGACATGGAAGGAATATCAGTTTGGGACAATTTCACTTATCTCGGAATTCCAATTTTCAAAGGCCGGGTGTAACACCCTGTTTCCCCCAAATTTGTAATTAATCCTAATACAGGAATTACCATGCTAAAGCATGATGAACATATAAATAACATTATGAATTTATATTACAGAACTGCTGAGAGGGGATGTGCAGAAAAAGAGACCACGATGGTGGTGGAGGGCACCTTGAAAAAGGGGCGTTAACTTCCACCAAGGATTTAAAATACCGTATTTGGACTCCACTGGCCCGGAGAACCAAAAGCGGCTCGCTAGCACTGAAATAAATGCCTTGCAGGCTGGTAAGTGGATGGCTTGATGAGGGATGGGGAGGTGAACCGCCTATTCGTAGAGCCATCATGACTGACAGCGTGAGGGTAATCGTGCCACACGCAACCTCGCGATAGGATAAGGCGTATGGCCGGAACGATTGACGGGGGCAGACGCGAGGGGAAACTCTGGCAATCTCTACGCAGAGTGAGTGATCGCAGGGAGGAAGGATTGCAACCTTCGCTCCTGGACACTGGAATACAGGAAGACGCAAGTCTCAGGAAGTCGTGGTCTCANTTGGAAAGGTCTCGGAATAAAATTGTCAACCATGTAACTTGTGCTTCCATTTGAGTTAGTTATCTAGGGTAAAAATTCCCTCAAAGATAGGGTATCCAAATTGACCACAAATAATACTTTCAACAATCTCCATCTTGCAATCTTTATCTTGGACATTTGTAGGCTTCTTCACATGACTTTAGGGGATTCTTCACTTGGTTTTAGGGATTCTTTGAAGCGTCTTCCCGTGAGGGCCATGTTTAAAACTACACCATAAGGGGACCACTTTGGAGACTCCTTCAAGTAAACCCATAGGTTTATTCATGTTGATCACCAATGACTAACTAACTTTGACATCAATGACAACACCATTCAACATAGATATTGTCTTGTGCAGGGCGGTTTGGGATGGAGGAATCCCGATGGTGTCATTTTGAGGTGTGTAGACCATGATGAGTCTAGAGAGATCCTAAGAGATCTACACTCTGGAGTGTGAGGTGGGCATTTTTCTGCTTGAACCATTGCACACAAAAGCATGTGCATTGGGTATTACTAGCCTTCATTGTTTGCAGATATGCATGCATTCATTCGAGCATGTGAGGCATGCTAAAGATTCGAGGGGAAGCAAAAGCTTCCTACTTTGTCATTGGACCCTATTATAGTGCAAGCCCCTTTCCAACAGTGGGGGTTTGATTTCATTGGGAAACTATCACAAACTTCTAGTAGTGGCCACAATTGGATTCTAGTGGCCACAAATTATTTTACCTGATGGGTGGAGGCAATTCAACTCAAGAGTCCGTCCAGCTCAAGCATTGTCAAATTTTTGGAAGACAACATTATTACCAGGTATTGAATGCTCAACAAGATTACAATGGTGAATGACATTGCCTTTAGGTTTATTAAGATGGTTTCATTTTGCTCTAGATATAATATCATGTTGGCTCATTCAACCAATTAATACCCACATAGGAACGGATTAGCAGAATCCAAGAACAAGAACTTAATCAGGATCATCAAAAACATTGTCGGCGACAACAAGATAGCTTGGGATGGTTGTCTCAAGTAAGCACTTTGGGCAATTATCATTACAAAGAAATGTGCCACGGCGAAAAGCCCAATCGAGCTAGTTTATGGCTTGGATGCAGTTCTACTTGTGAACATGAGATTGTCAGTTTACAAGTTGTTGGGATAGTGTACCACTGACTAGGAGGCCTTACAACAACATATCACAGACTAGTACAGTTGGAGGAAGACAAACATGTGGATTTCGCCCATTTTTTTGGACCACGGATTATTGTAGATCATCTATTCTCTATATACATGCATACCTTTTCATTCGATTATCATTCAGAATTGCAAACAGAGAGATTTTCATGGTTCGCGGCTTCCCACAAGGGGATCTTGTCCCCTTGAGTCACCATTGTTAACCCCTAGATTTGTTGTTTTTATGATCTTATTGTGCATATTTACAAGTGAAGACAACGAGAAAATGCCTCAGGGACACCCCCATGAGGTTGGAAAGCACCAACCCGAACAGAGAGATCTATCTGTGACACTTTTGGGGTAGTATTCTCTATAATTAGACACTTTTCTTGCTAATTTTATTGTTGTTTTAAATCAAATCTAGGTGTGGAAAAGTGTGCTAATAGGGACCTAACTATTTGCACACGGTTTGATGGTTATTACACCTTGGAGACCACACTTGTAACTATTGCATGTCATTTTTGGAGGGGCGTGCCACCATCTTGGTCCACACGTGCCATGTTGAGTTGGATCTTGCACATATTTTCATAGTGGATTGCGACTTGTATTGAAGGAGATTGAGAGGGGTGGCTATCATGCTCTATTGTTTCTCCCACACGTGTTATCTTGGGTCTCATTGCTTATTTTGAGGGGGGCCTAGCTTCAAGAGCAGATGTTTTTTGACAAAGTGCCTAGATTTTCCTCCAAATTAGTACTATTAAATGCAAAGTGGTTGTGGGATTTTCAAAACATGGTCATAATAGAAATTCCGACAAATATTGACACGGTTTTGGTGTTTTCAAAATGTGTCGCCGAAAAATTCTCACCTCCTTTTGACCATGCATTTGGAAAGTGCCCCACCTTTATTGCTTGGGCGCTTTAGTTATTTTGGGAGATCATTATTGATGTATACTCATGGTGGGAAGCACCCTAGTTCTCGAGGCCACATGACAGATTTTTATGCATTATTGATAGGACGTTTCACCTTGGAGGACTTTGTGGAGGTTGTTGCATAACCAACTCCTTTATTTTATTATTGTTGACTTGTCTTATGGAGTTGGTTACATGAGAGCATTATTGTATTGTTTTCCTACCATATTGTGTTCATTAGTCTTGGAGAAGAAAGTGGATCCCAACAAATCATTGCTACTTTTGGTAATCAAGTTGTTGTAGAGGTTATTTTATTGTATTCCTTGGAGAGATTAGGGTATCTAGGAAAACAATTATTATTTTATTGTTGAAGAAGAGTTGAGTTGAAACCTATTTAAGGGTTTACTCTCATTTTTGTATGGTTGGATTTGGGGAGAAATCCCCTTAGTTGAACATCTATTGGATGTATTTGGAGGATAAGCAAATTGCTTAATGGATATGGAATTCATCTAAAACTTTATGCTATCTCATGTGGATAAATTATTCTTGTGTCATGGTTATGAATGGGGTAAGATCATTCCTCTTCTATTGTATTTATCATTGGGATGTTCTATATTGATGCACGTTTCATTGTAATAGGTTGTATGCACTTATAATCCATTCCTAATAGGTATAATTTTCATAGCCATGGGAATCTATCTATATTAGTGGCCTCCCTTGATACATTTATGAAAATTGGAACAGCAAGGAAAGAGCTAATATAGCTTGTGCTTTACAGCCATATTATTCCTCTTTTCTTTAATAGGACAACCTTCTATAAAACCTTCTCCAATGCCCAATGGAAAGACACTAGTCGCCAGTCGTTCCATCCACTTATTTTATTCAACCCATTAAAAATTGTTTTGCTAGAACTTTCTCTTCACTTCACCTTGGACCTTATTGCATAAGTTATAGTAATCCTATTATAGGGAACCCCCCCTTGAGCCAGATGAGAGCTGGCCCAAAGTGTAGAAAAGGGCTGGTGAGGTGACCATGGCCTCCCTCTTAGTTACACCAAAGCCTTGCTTGAGCTTTAGGACTTTATCTCAAGAAGTGAGGATTTGTGTGATAACACATCCCAACTCTAAATTTTAGCTTCTTGTGTGGAAACCAAAAGTTGGGCATGCAATTGGCACCAAATAAAAGCTTGGTCATTGATGTGCACCTCTGCAATCATGATATCTTGCTCCTCGATGATGGAAACTTGCATCTTGAAATATGCTTCTAAACTGCTTAGCCAAGCATCAACTTTTTCCCCATAATAGTGCCATCAAAAGATGGAATGGACATATTTGTATCCAAATTAAACTGTGATGGTGTAATTGTAAATACAACAGCTTTTTTTAGTGATTTGATGTTACTGTTGTGCCAGAAGATTAGAAAATAAACCCATCATATTATGTAACAAGTTTTCTTCAAACTCACTTTGTGCTTGACATTGCTTGCAAAGCTCATTTGTTAACAACTGAAGTAGATTTGAGTTATAAAACTGCAACTGAAAATTTTCTTATCTCCTTGTTCCCGTGAAAATGGGGGCCATATTAGAGGAAAAAAGAGACCACAATCAGAGAAGAATGATGATCAAAAGCAGCATTGGAACATGGAAGTGAGAACCGTGGGACAGAAATGAGCCAGCAAAAGTCAAAATCTCCTTGACCCGAAATCATACAAAGCAGTAGCAACAGAGGTGAAATCTCTTGCCGAGAGATATTGCAGCCTCTGAAACTGCAGAAAATTAGGAAAAATTGCAGTGCCTCAGGAAAATGCCCAAACAGAATTGCCAACAATGTGGATGAAGCTCCAGATGTGCAAGAATTGGGGCTCCAACACTGAAAGACAAACATCTGAAGATTTGGGCGTGCTGAAATGAGGAGAAAACTAGCACTGTGCCGGATATACTGAGTGAGCATATCAAAGGCTGACGACAAGAGCAGAATCCTGAAATGACGAAGTGCAATCAGATGGCCCAATGTGTGAAAGGGCTCTGATACTCAGGCTCTGATACCAAACTGATACGAGCAGAGCAGAGAATAGAAAAACAAACACAAGAATATGCCAAAACTGATGCTGTGCACTCTCCATTAATAGGTATAAATAGAAATACAAAGCTGAGGATGAGTGCTGGCTGGATAAGGCCAAGCACGTGCAAGCTGCCCCCGAACTGGGCATGCAAAGTTACCTCATACAGTCTACGTTACATTCAGTTTGTGAACTGTACATGCAAACAAATTATAACGAGGAAAAGAGAACTAGAGATATTTACAATGTGGAGGCCACTACGAGGAGTGACTCTCATGATTCATCCCGTATGAATCTCCTGAAATGAGTGCTTAGGTACATTGTTTTACTTTTGACTGGTGCAACTAAAATCTGGACCTTTCCATGCCTTACTGAGAATTTATGCAGACTTGAGTAGCTCCTATTGGGAGTTTTGTTCACTATCAGTAACATGATGCAATCCTAGGCTAGTATATGTTAGATAGACTTTTCAAAAGATTTAAATTAACTATGGGGACTTTACGTCAAAACTCATATATCCAGTTAGATATATGAACATTCCAAATGGATAACCCAGGTGCTGAGGCATTAGGCACCAGATTAAAGATCATCATGTAAACTTAAAATGACTACATTACCCACTTGTTTGGCCGCCAACCCAAATGCTGTAACCAAAATATGTTGCAAACAAGGGCATATGGCCAAGAGGATTAAAAGAAACTGCAGCAGATTTTCATGGTGTGCTGTACACCTTTTAATATTATGCCTCCTAAAGTTAGGGTTACAGTGATATTCATTTACTGCTGTAAATGAATATCAATGAATATCACTGTGTAAACCCTAACTGTAACCCTAATCGGCCTCTTCAAACAACAAGTTTGACGATGGCTACCAAAATTATAACCAGCAATGACAAGGTGTCCAAGTGAGCAGGCGAATGGTGTATGTGACACTCACAAATGTTCATAAAATATGCAGTGCCGCAAACGTCTTGCAATGAATATACCAGCAACATATGGACCATTAAACCCTCGCCTGTATATCCATATAAGTTTGAATTACAGCTGTATTATGCAGTTTAGATGCAGATTTCAAATGTGAATTACGTGTAAGAAACCAATGTAATGTTTGATTCCACTTATATCAAACTCAAACACAGAATGAATCACTGCTGTAGCAAATCGGCTCAACAAGTGACCAGCACGGCTTATATTCTTGAGTTGCACACAAGAAAGACGTGATATGAATGGAATGAAAACTGTAGCAAATATCAACAATTTGGCAAGCCTGAGCATACCTTGACTATGAACCCACAC
>ML789551.1:228511-256967 GCA_009831015.1 Picea engelmannii
TTTCAGTCAAATTTCATTTTGAGTATTTAATGCATATTAATGTCTGCAAATTTCATTAATATTGGGAATGGGCATTAAACATTTGGAGTGATAAGGAGTGATTGAAACCGGGATTGGGATAAATTGCAGAAGTGAGAAAACACGGAAAAATCAACAACTATGAACCCACACAGTATAATCCAACAGTATCAATGATATAACAAGTTTTCAGTATGCGATTTCACAATGACAATACAGAGAAATTATATTACTTAGTAACAAAGTGGATCGATGTTCTGGCAACTCTGCATAATTGATGCTTGGACACAGTTCAAAGTTTGGACAATAAGAAAAATGCAAAAGAGCGCAGCCAACAATGCATATACCAGAATTCGTAATATTGATCAGATCTGCAAATCAAGCCGACGTTTAGGTTTATCATTCGCTCACCAAGATCTCACTCTTAAATCAAACTCTGCAATTTGTATGTGTGATCGCTATAGAACATGGGAATGATGGCAGTTGGCATTGAGCTTTTAGTTCAATTAAACACTTCGTGAGAAAACAAGATCGGGTTCTAGCACTGTCTTAGGAAATAGCATAAACCCGCAAAGAAGGTGATTAAATATACTCGATGAGCATTTAAATAAAGAATGTGCACAATACCGTTCAAGCAACCATTTATTGAACCATTAAAGTTTGTGTGTGCCAACAACAAGCAATGCTTGACAAGTTTCTGTTGCACAATACCAATGCGTCATAAATTGTACCATTCAATATTACCATGTAAATGCAAATTTGGTCAAGTATAAACATATGATTCGTAAGCACCAAAGGATTCTTATAATTTGTAACAATCAATGAATTTATGATTCTTAAAGTTGCTGCTGTAAAAAGAGCCTTGGAATACAGATTTATCACTATTCATTACCGTTCAAAGGGTGTATTGTCATAAATGAGTATTAGTGCCTTAGTAGACTCAAGATAATAAGTATGCTGGCAGAAATGCCACTGTTTAATGAGACATTGTTTGCTACAGTTCAGACAGTTAACGAAACCCTTGATAGAGGTAACGATCCAGGTCACAATCAAACGTTTAAGCAGTTTTTATGGTGTTTTAATTGTTAAGACAGCCTGCGAGTAATAGATCTATCATCTTGCCACGACCTTCCAAGAGGGAAGATAAATTCTAGCTTTAGCTCCTAGACGCCCTGCAAACTGAGAATAGCAGACTTGAGGAAAAGTTTATTTAGGGCAGAAACCGATGATTAAGGCAATTAAGGCCTGTAATCATAACAGAAACTGACCCTAGGGTTTGGTTAGACACTGATAGCATAGAGAACATTTCACAACAGAAACTGACCCTAGGGTTTGGTTAGACATTGATAGCATAGAGTGACCCTAGGGTTTGGTTAGACACTGATATATGGCATAGAGAACATTTCAAACCCTCAGCAACTGGAAAAGGATGGCTTATTGAAGGGATCGACCAGTTGCAAATAGACCAAAAGATGTGCAATAGAGCTCAATAAAATACAAAAAATGATGATTTGTTTTTTTTTAGGGTTTCTGGTGGTTGAAGATAGCAGGAAGACCAGCACCTTAGAGGGCTATGGAGACACCACTTCACATCCAAGTGAAGCCTAGGGTTGATAAAGAATAATGTTGAAAGGCACCCAAAGGATTGCCTCTCAAGCACCACCTAGGTTTGAAGAATTTCTTCAAGATTGCAAGGGAGGATTGGTCTGTGATGGAACCTCTCCTGGTGCAAACAAGGTGATCTTAAAGGCTAGCCAGACAAAAGACAAGAGTTATCAGACTTCCTATCTTAATGCATGAACAATGAAACTCTAATGATCAAAGGGATGGTAAGTAAACTTACTGTGAACCCTTCCAAGTGGAGCATATAAGCACTTCTTTGGCCTTGTAGCAGCCGTGTTCTTCCAAGTAACCTTCAAGAAAAATTATTTACCCGTTGAAAAATAGATAGAACCTCACAAGAAGAGAAATAGATACATAATAGATCTCAGTAGCCCATGCTTCTCATTAATCTCCAACGATTTCAAATGGAGGACTTCTCCTTTTATAGGTGAGAAGTCTCCTCAATTACAATGTAAAACCATGTGTTAGTTCAAAACCACGAGTTCAAAAACCATTTGTCCGAAAAAACCTCAGGCCAGATACAAGTAATAATAAAATAATACAATAATATGATCACAAGGTACAATGTCCCTTTTAGAAAAGGTCAAATACAATATAAAAATCACCCATAAGGACCGAGTAGAATCCAATGGAGGTGAGTCCCCCCAAAAATGTCGCTGTCCACATAAATGGTTCGAGACTAGTCAAATGATACAACCATTACTTCCTCCATCCACAAAATGATCCAAGAAATATACATTGATCCCAATATATAATATGTGCTCGAAGTGATGGGTCTAGCCTCTTAGTAAGCCATTAATTGGTAGCACATGGTGACATCCTTCAACACATCATAACAAAGGGTTTAGTTTTATTACTTGCCTGGGTCTTGCCAAGGGGCACAACGTAGACCCTTATACATGAGTCAAATCCTAAGACACCCATACTTCCCAATTATCTAGGTGAAAGACAGGTAATAATAATGATTACTAATAACAAAAGGGGGAAAGGAACGGGTTCATGTGATGACTCTCAAAGTCATAGACATGCACGAGTCTTGCTATTCATTTAATTATTCATCTAGCTTTATTTAGCTAGGGTTTTTTCTTTATAAATACCTTCTTGAGGGAGCTTAGCATTGAGTTACCAACCTCGACATTGTTTCTTACTACCCCTTAAGCCTTTTTCTTTATATGTTCAGTTTATTGAACAAGTCCCTTTTATTTAGATATTCATAGACAAACCTGGGACTGGAGCATTGGCCTCATAGCGAGGGGCATTGCTCAAGCTCAATGATTAGCTTTTAATTGTGCTCTTCACCTCTTAGCCTTAGTGGCTTTGTTTATTCCAGGCTTTAGATTTGACCTTTCTTTTTAACCCTTGAGAAATCATACATGACCAGGATAATGTTTTATGTGAATGGAATGAATGAGCTGGGGAGGTGGAAAGTGGTTAATATGATTGGACTTTGACTCTATCTAGCCTAGACACCTAGTAATACAGGTTACCCAAGAGACGACACACTTCTAAGAGAAAACATGTTCCCCAGGGTACTGAATCCACAGTGCATTTGTCATGTGAGGAGTGGGGACAAAAGTGAGTTACACCATAGCTGAGCTATCACAATCAAGAATATGATGGAGATCAATGAAGAGTTTTGTCAGGATCTGGTGAAAAAGAGCATGACACTTCATCCAATCAGCAACATGACACCCTACTCGTGTATCTGAAATTGTTTCCCCCGAAAGGGGGTAATAGATTCATCAAAAACATCAGAGTATGCATCCATGATAGATTTAATTACCAGAGGAGGAAACTTATTAACATTGTCTGCCTTAGCTCCTCGAATGATATAGCATCATGAATTTGCTCAAATTTACTTGCTTGATAGCTGGCCTACCAAAAACTTAAAGGAAAGGATTGACAGTGGAAGAAGTGAATTCATATACCTTGCCATCCTTATGAAACTTGTAGGTCTTGTGATAGCCATCAAATAGTGCTCTACGATTGTAACATTGAATTGTATCTAGGAAAGGGGGGATGGCATATGCAACATTACACTAGGGTTTTCCTGCCTTCGTGACCCATCCCAACTGGTTTAGGTGTGGATGTGTAATAGTGAGCAAGTGGAGGTCATCAATCAGCTTTATGGAAATAAGATTATTTTGACTCTCATTGTCAATGATAAGCTCTACCAATCAATCCTTTATTTGGGCAATTGCAAGTAAAGAGTTCCTCTCTATTGTTGGCAGAGTAATCATGAACCATGACCATGAGCTGAGGAGTACTCTCTTGGGGATTGGGCACTGGAATCTCCACACCCTCAGAGGTTGGTTGCCAGACTGCAAGAAGAGCTTTGGCCTTCTTTTCCTGAAGAGCTTTACACTCTTCAGTGGAATGGCCAGGGTGCTTCTGATAAGCACAATACTGCCTTTTTCTGTTACTAAAAGGAGGAAGTGAACCCCTCGTAACCATTTGGAGAATTGTTCCCCTTCTTGTTGGTTGTTTGAAAGAACCAGAGAGAAGAAGCAACTACAAGGGTCTTCTTTGAAGATGATTGCATATATGATGTGGTAGGTTTTGGAGATTCCTTCTGTAGTTTAGTCTCCATCTTCAATGCAAACTGAAATCCCTGCTACAAAGCGATAGAGATGAGTTCCAACTCCCTCCTATAATGAGAGAATATACCATAAATGAACTTGATCCTTAGGATCTCATTGGAGCGTTTGATCTCCAATTTGATTGCAAACCGATTGAATTGTTCAATTAATTGTTGGATGGACTACTCTGGCATTTGCGAAGGTGAAGCCAACAATGTCTCTTTGTATCCGAGTGGGTAAAATCTCTTCCTGATGGCATTCTTGAATGCATCCCAAGTCTGAATTTTGGCTCGTTGTGTGCAAGCCAAAAGTTGGACATGTGATTGCCACCAAGTAAGAGCTTGATCATTCATGTGCAGCTCCACAATCATGAATTGTTGCTCCTCGGTGATGGTAACTTGTGTCTTGAAAAATGCTTCTAAACTGCGTAGTCAATCATCAACTTTTTCCCGTGCCATCAAAAGAGGGAATGGATATCTTTGTATCCAAATTAAACTGTGACGGTGTAATTGTAACAACAGCAGGTTTATTAGTGCTTTGTTGTTGCTGTTGTGCCAGAAGATTAGAAAATAAACCCGTTATGTTATTTAACAAATTTTCTTGAAACTCACTTTGTGCTGGACATTGCTCGCAAATCTCATTTGTTAACAATTGAAGTAGATTGGAGTCATACACAGTTCGTGGAGCACGAGTGTCTGCAAACAGCTCCATGGACTAGAGACAAAGAAAACCCACAAAACAAGACCCTAGAATGTTTATTTTTAAATACAAATCGCTATAAAACTGAAATTGAAAATTTTCTTATCTCCTTGAGTACAAAATCATACACAGCAGCAGCAAGAGAGAAGAAATCTCTTGCAGACAGAAATTGCAGCCTCTGAAA
Organism: Picea engelmannii; assembly: GCA_009831015.1. Lineage (NCBI taxonomy): Eukaryota > Viridiplantae > Streptophyta > Pinopsida > Pinales > Pinaceae > Picea > Picea engelmannii. The sequence goes on from ML789551.1 coordinate 233,615, forward strand.
CCACAGAAAATTAGCAAAAAATGCAGCACCTCAGGAAAATGCCCAAACAGAATTGCCGAGAATGTGGATGAAGCTCCAGATGTGCAAGAATTGGACCTTCAACAATAAAATACATACATCTGAAGATTTGGGCGTGCTGAAATGAACAGAAAACTAGCAGTGCGCCGGATATATTGAGTGGGTATATCAAAGGCTGAAGACAGGAGCAGAAGCCTGAAATGAGAAAGTACAATCAGATGCCCCGATGTGTGAAAGGGGACTGGTAGTCAGGCTCCTATACCAAACTGATACTTGCAGATTAGAGAATAGAAAGACGAACACAAATATCCCAGCAAAACTGATATTGTACACTCTTCATTAATAGTTATAAATAAAAATATAAAGCTGAGGATGAGTGTTCACTGGATAAGGCCAASCACGTGCAAGTTGCCCCTGAACTGGGCATGCAAAGACACCTCATACAGTCTACCTTTACATTCAGTTAGTGAACTGTACATGCAAACAAATTACAACAAGCAGAAGAGAACTGGAGATATTTACGATGTGGGGAAGTGAAGATATTTATGGTGTGGAGGTCACTACGAGGAGTGACTCTCATCACGTATGAATCTCCTGAAATGAGTACTTAGGCACATTGTTTTACTTTTGACCAGTCTAAAATCCAGACCTTCCCATGCCGTACTAGAAATTTATGCATACTTGGGTAACTCCTATTGGGAGTTTTGTTCGCTTTCAGTAACATGATGCAATCCTAGGCTAGTATGTGCTAAGTAGACCTTTCAAAAGATGTAAAGAAACGGGAATTGAAATAAACTATGGAGATTTTACTTCAAAATTCATATATCCGATTAGATATATGAACATTCCAAGTGGATAATCTAGGTGACAAGGCATTGGGCACAAGATTAAAGATCATCCACTAATAACTTAAAATCAATACTTCCTTGGAAAACTTAAAATCAATAATTTGTACAACTGCATTACCAACTTGTTTGGCTGCCAACACAAATGCTGTAGGCAAGATATGTCACAAACAAGAGCACATGGCCAAGAGGATTGAAAGAAAGTGCAACAGGGTTTGATAGTGTGTTGTTGTAGACCTTTTAATATTCTGCCTCTTAAAGTTAGGAGTCTATTAAGTTAAAGTGTTAATTCTTACTGTATTTGTTGGATAATTAAACATAGTGAATCCCCTGCAACTCCCTTGCATTTCTATACATGTGTTAATAGAGATAAAAGGAAATGGCTTACCTTGTGCTTTCATGATGCCTCGTTATGCCCTTTTGGTGTTCTTTTGAACTCTGGTAGATCATTGTTGCAGACAACAAAGTAAATTACAGAAACTTTTGGAGCAACTAGCAAAATACCATAAGGTTTGAAATCTGGGCTTCAAGGCTTAGCCTTCAAATGTTTTCCTACTTGGATCTTTACTTGTGATTGAATGCAAATAGTCACTCAAATTTGGTAGCTCTCATTGTAATTATGAGGACCATTTTTATCATGTTTGAAGATTCCAGATTAGGTTGGAAAATTGCAAACTGACGGGCAGGGATGGCTAAAGAATTTTGTCAGCTACTTTGACTATCAGTCATGCATTTAAAACAGACTGATAAGTCTCTCAATTAAGTTCGCTCACAACCCTTGTTAAAGGCTGGAACATGGAATCATCTCTAGATTGGGATCATGCTGAAATAAGCCCCCGGCATAGTATCTCTTATTCCTGATACCTGCAACCTGTGTGTGTATTTCTTATTCCTGATACCTGCAACCTGTGTGTTGCTACGGAACTAACATAATGCTCACCTGTTGTTTTAACTTCACATTCCTTGCATAACTTGTTTGCATATCACTTCAACTAAAGGAAAGCTTGTAGATTGCCACCTTTTTTTTCTTTTTTTCCAATGGAATACCTCACGGGAAATCCTCGAGTACTTTCCCACTTTGTGGATGGTAAATGGGGTAACTGTTAACCATGATTACGGGGCCTAATCCCAAGGGGAACAAGAAATTCAAACCCGTGAACTCCTCCGCTAGGAATAGCTTCACATCTGACTCAGAACCACTTGAACTAACCCTTTAGGTTCTCTAGATTGCCACTTTTAAAAAGAGAAATGCTTTATTAAATTTGCTTTCAACTATTCCCAGTATCAAACAAGCCCTCGAGTAATTGTACTTGTTTTAAACTATTTCATACTACCGTCCACAATTATTCATATGATAAAATTTCAGATTCAACAAAATATAAAACAAAAATGCTACTTTTCCCACTCATGAGTCATCAAATTTCAGATTCAACAAAATATAAAACAAAAATGCTACTTTTCCCACTCATGAGTCATCCTCCATTGGATGGGATCTCTTTTACACTGTTTGCGGGCATGTCGTAGAAACAAATCGTGAATAAAAAAGCTGTATTGGAATGAATCTATAAGAAGTAATTCATTTCTAGAAATACAAAGCTGAAAAAGTTCTAACTATGCAATCTAACACCTCACTAACCAGAAGAAATGTAGCATTCAACATGTAAGAGAAATTGATGTAAGCACTCCATAGATCATATTACAGACAAAGTAGCATGCCTTATTCTTTCCAACGTGTAATAGTACAACTACATGGTTATTACATTTAATGCTCTAGATTCCAGATGAAACTGGTAAAATAATATTACACGAAGAATCGCAAATAGGATATAAAAAGGGCGCGAGGAGCAGAACTAACAAAGCAATTGACTAAAATTATTACCAGGTAGACAGAAGAATCTTCAAATACATTGCCTCGGAAGATGTACCAGTAATACAAATTCCCAAATTCATCAACTGGATTTTCCCGACCCCAAAATCTTCTTGAGATTCTCAGACCCTCAACTCTTCACATTAGAGTAATAAGACTCAAACTAACTATGAAGATACACTCAATTTATGCATTTCATGAAAAAGCACTCAGACTAACTAATTATAAAAGAGCAGATCTATAACTAGCCTTCCAGATTTGGGCCCACGAATTCTGTGAGACTTAATTAATGGTTAGCTTGGAAGACCTTCATAAATGATACCAGTTTCTCCACACCTGCCAATGGCATTGCATTATAAATTGAAGCCCTCATTCCTCCCACAGATCGGTGTCCCTTAAGCTGCAACATGCCCTCGCTTGCTGCCTGTTTGATAAAATCACTCTCCAGCTCAGACTTCTCGAGAGTAAATGGCACATTCATCAGAGACCTGACTGATTTCTCCACCGGGCACCGATAAAATCCATTGCTCGCATCGATCGCATCATAAAGAATCTTAGCCTTCTGAACATTTTTCTTCTCTATTTCGTTCAATCCCCCCTGTGCAAGGAGATCCTCAAACACCAAGCCACACATATAGATTGTAAAGCAAGGAGGGGTGTTGTACAAAGACTTGTTCTCAGCATGAATTTTGTAATCCAGCATGAGGGGGGTGCTCTGCTGGGCATGTCCAATAAGGTCATTTCTGATTATAACAATGGTTACCCCGGCTGGCCCTACGTTTTTCTGAGCTCCAGCATAGATGAGCCCAAATTTAGAGACATCCACAGGCTTGGAGCAAAAGTTAGAGGACATGTCAGCAACCAGAAAGGTAGTGTCCCCTTTGGGCGTAGGGTAGTCCTTAAACTCAACACCATGAATGGTCTCATTGGCACAAATATGCAAGTATTTTGCGTTTGGGTTTAATTGGATTTCCTCCTCAGCGGGTACTCTTGTATACTTAGTAGCCTTTCCAGACCAAGCCAGATTGGCCTTGCAAAACCTCTGGCCTTCTTTGAAGGCCTTGTCACCCCATGATCCAGTCACAATATAATCTGCTGTATCTTCTACACCACACAAGTTTAACGGCAAACAAGAAAACTGTGTTGAAGCCCCACCCTGAAGGAAAAGGACCTCATAATTTGCAGGAATGCTAAGAAGCTCACGCAGATCAGATTCAGCCTTTTGTATAACAGATGTGAACTCCTTACCTCTGTGGCTCACCTCCATTATGCTCATCCCCGAGCCCCTCCAGTTGTAGAGCTCGGCCTGCGCCTTTTTTATAACATTTTCAGGCAAAGTCGCTGGCCCTGCAGCGAAATTGAACACGCGACCTTCTTCCTGCACTGGATCTGAGAATCCCGTACGTGGGGTTGCAGAAGACGGTACCACTGCTGTGCATGTGACAGAGAGGGTTTTGCGTGATGAGTCGTGGGTTTTTTCTCTCAGGCATAAGGATGGTGTGCATAGCTTGGTTCCTGTGATTGAAGACAAGGAACCCAAATTGTTATTGAGCAGGAATGTCTGCTGGAAGGTTGCAGAGGCTGCCATTGATTGAAAGCTCTTAAGGATAGTTAAGAAAAACGGAAGAAAATCGGTTTGGTATTGACGGATCTAATAGCTAAGGGCAGGCGAATAAAACGAAAACGAAGCCCAAGAAACTGGATCTGCAATCCCCAATGTAAGCAGCGAACAGCAGAGAATGTATGAAAGATCTTGCCTACAAATACCCGAGTCAACACTTCATTTTGTTTCCCTAGGTTTATTTTTTTTTATTTTTTTTAAGCAAATTATATAATATAGATTTTATTTTAAAAATAAAATAACAAGGTTTGTTTATATAATTTTTAAGTTAAAAATAAAATAACAAGGTTTATAGTAATAATAATCTAATTTTTTATCAAATTGGTAAATTGGTCTATGACCTCACTTTATGTATAAGTTATGTTCAAGTAAATACTTATACTATATGACTTTGCTTACTTAAAATTTCATTTCATTTTTGATTAGTTAAAATTTCATTTTCTTTAAACCAAAAAAACAAGTTAACAACCCAAAGGCATGTAGCAAGTTAACAACCCAAAGGCATGTAGCAAGGGTGAAAATCTACCCTTAAGATTTTGTCCAATAATATAACTACACATAAAATTCTTGAAATTGTATCAACAAAAATTAAGTAAATAACCTTAAATATTTTAGATTTTTTTTTTTAAAAAGCAAAATTAAATAATACAACAAATCCAAAGTTAATGCAACCTTGTTAAATTTGAATGAAATAGGTATTAAATAATCATAGTTTAAAGGTTCTACGTTTTGGTGTTTTTTTGGTATATTTTTCGATCAATTTTGTTTGATTTTTTGTCAAAAATTATTGGAAGGTTCTACTTTTTGGTGTTTTTTAGGTATATTTTTCGATCAATTTTGTTTGATTTTTTATCAAAAATTATTAGAATTGGAGATAATTCAAGTATCCTAAGGTTTGAGAGGTTTTCTAGAGTACTAAATCCATTTATACATTAAAAAATGCAATTTAAACAACAACATTAAATTCTCACAAAAAAAAATCAAAAGATAAAACATTTAGACACATTAAATATGCACACACCTTGTGCTATACAAATTTATTAGAATTAAAATTGAACTATAAATAAGGTTATTTTCAAATTTATGCACACTAAGGTTATTTCCAAATTTATAGACATCATTTCTGTAACATATTATTCAAAATAGCTATTAATGTCCAACTTGACTATTATTTAGATGACCCCTCTCAAGTTTGAGATAATATAATTTTGACTAAGTTAAATATTGTTCATTGAGGGTATTATTCCACTACCACATATTTGTGGTGACTTGAGAGCATTAGTATTGTTATTTAAAATAATTATAGTTTTAATGTAAAATTAATTATATTTATTTTCATTTATATTTTTTGAATTATAATATTATATAGGTTTTTTATTTATATAAATAGATTAAGTTGAAAAAATAATTCATATTTGTAATAATTATATGGTGATATTATAATATATGAAAATGAATATAATGCATAAAAGTGTAAGTGTGAATTCAAGATGAAGACAAAAAGAGAAGTTAGGGATAATGATTTTATGAAGATCACTTGAGATAGTTATGGAGATATCCATGGAAGATATTGTGGAGATAGGAGAGTTATGGAGATGGTTGAACAAACACTCCTATTATAGCATGGTTGTTATAGTTACCTATTCTTATATAAGGGACTTCATTGTACATTATTGTATCATGAGAGAAAGCTAGATTAATACAATGTGATCATAAGTATATTGTTGTTGTTATTGTTACATAATTTATATGTGCATATATTTGTGTTTGTTGGGCCAATTCCCAATAGAAGTGAATAGAATTTTAAAACAAATTTTAAAATAAATATTGGTTTACTAACTACAACTCGGCTGGACTAATAATAAGTGTTGAGTAACAACTTATTAATAAAACAAAACTCGTTTAATTAAAGTAGAAACTACTTTTATTAGATTATTAGGTATATGGCTCAAAATTAATCTACGTATAAAATTGGACCCTAAACCGTGTCATCCATAAAACCTACACCACTAAAAGGTAACATTGAGGGAAATGTGTCGTTAGAAAACTTGGCTACCTAAAAAGAATAGGTGAAATCAATATATGTATCTTTGAATCCAACCACATGAAAGTATGTTAATAGGTGAAGCAAAAATATTTCAATACATAATGCACTAGGGATGGAGGAGAGCCGAGCGATTTTCAAATTCTGGTTCTGGCGGGATTATCTTGGGTTGCAGGTTTCATGGCTTTTTGCTCTCGACAGACCGCATAGTTTACTCGGATGAAGGTGGTATAAACCATAGCGACTTCTTTAGTTTAGTTAGGGAGGAGTCTTTTATTTGGTTAGTGTGTTTAATCCTTTTTTCTCACTCTCTACCAGACCCATCGACCTCCAGACTTAGCAGTCTGGCTTCCTTCCTTGCGTATTTATTTTGGAATGACAGGAAGTTAAGGGCTCGGGCCAGCGAACTGAAAATTTTCATTAGCAACGGGATCATGGCCCTTATGATTGGGTCCACTGTCTTTTCACCTATTACTTTTGACTTTCCTCTGTTTGGTTCTCAATCCCGAAGAGCCAGTTCATACATTGGTTTTATTGTTTTTTCCAGAAGTTGTGTTTACTTAAGGTTAGGTGGCATTTTGTAATGGAGTGTGAGGTTAGCACCCACTTGGGTGTGGTAGACGAGGAACCTTGGGATCACCTGAGCTTCCTCTCTACGGTGGATGATCTATGCAAAAAATGAGGTAGTAATGGCCCACTAAATGCGACTTCATGTGAACCTACTACTCTTTTGGCGGAGGCTTTTCCTTCTACTTTCTTTGTTCTAAAGTATATTTACTAGCCTTCTTTGTCACGTTTTTCCTTTTGTAAGGAAGCTTCCCGAGTTTCTGGACTACCTGCAGAAGACGTTAGTGTAGCTGGTGTTGTTAAGGAGTCTAACACCAAAGGTTTTATAGCTAAAGAGATTGGTTCAAATACTGCCCATATTGCTCAACCATTGGAGTCTAAGGGAGGTGGCTTGACAGGGAAGAGGTTCACACCTAAGCGGACTATGCGGGCGTGGAAGCCTAAAAGAACTAAAAGGAAATTGGTTTGGGTATGGACATTGGGTTAGAAGAATCGTGTTCACTCGCCATGTGTGCTCTAGTGGGTAGGCTGGTTTATCATTTTCTTTGTAAAATTTTTGTCTCGGAGTGGATGCACCTTACTTGGAAACCCATTCTGGGTTATTCCCCGATGCTTCTGACATTGCCAAGGGGTTGGTTTGGCTTTGTCTTCAAAACCCTTGAAGACACTACTCGAATTTTAGAAAAAAATTGGGTGTTTGAAGGTGGCAGCCTTATGCTTAAGAGGTGGAGGATTAAGTTCAATCCAACGACGGAGTATTTTAGCTATCGTCATCTCTGGGTTTTTCTCTTGGGTCTTTCGCTGCATCCGTGGAAATCTAAAGCTACGAAGGCCATAGGAAATGTTCTGGGACGTTTCATTAAGGTAGCAGAGGACACGTTACAGTCCAATGACAAAAGATTGGCTAAAATTCTTGTGGAAGTGGATATTCATGGTGGATTGTTGGAATCTTTGGAGATTGAATGGCGTGGTTTGGTTTTTGCTCAGAGACTAGACTATTTAGGGATTTCTTTCCATTGCTCGCGTTGCAGACAAACTGGACATCTAAGGAAGGATTGCCACCATCCTTTTGGAGCGCCTATTGACGAGGCACTCTCGGAGGAGAATATCACAAGTGGCTACTCTTCGGAGATGGAGGTGCAAGAGCATGGACCTTTTTCGGGTGCTTGGGACTTGGACAACCCATCATCCCAGAACAACTCCTTTGTTGGTAAGTTGAGTCACTGTGTACCTTCTCTATATTGCATTTTATCTGCATGGGAAAGAGACCATCTCGATTATTTTTTTCCTTCGGAGTCAAGTTTAATCAAGGAGTTTGTTAAGACTGTGGTTCATGATAAAGTTTTAGAGGATTTGGATCTGAATCCTGAGACTGTTTTAGTTACTCCCGATTCGTTGTTAATTGGGTGTTTGCCTACCACCTCCACTGTTGATACTCTTGATGTGATTAACCCAGTACTTCCTGAGATTTTGTCGACGAAAGATTCACCTCTCTTACCTGGGTATGGAGAACCTGCAACTAGTGAGCATTCTTTGGATAGGATGTTATCCGACTTGGTACCATTTTATAGGGAGGTTGCTAGTCTTGTCCCAATTCCGACTTACTTGGGGAAATTTGTTGTGGTTTCGGGGGGACCCAGTGATGTGGAAAAATCCTCTGGTGATTTAGGAGTCTCGTCTGGGAAGGACCTTGCATGGTCACGGGGTTTGGGACTTGAATTTTCACCAGTTAAGACTAGAATTGCCCGCAAAAAATTGGGTACAAACCTTTCCTTTTCGGCTAACCAGCTTTCTACTACTATTGACCAAGGGGCGCTTAGAGGCATAAAAGCCCTCGCAAGGGAAAAATCATGATACTACTTTCTCTTAACATCAGAGGGGTAGGAGGACCCCTAACAATGGCCTCTATGCGCAGGCTTATCTCAAAGACTTTACCCAATGTTATTTTTCTACAAGAGACCTTGACGAATGAGGAGAAGGCTAGGAATTTCATGTTTTCTCTCAGGCCTGATTGGATGACTTGTGCAGTTAGCTCAGTTGGAAACTCGGGGGGCCTTCTAGTGTCTTGGGATCCACATTTTTTTGTATTCTCGCATGTCCTCACTTGTGGTGGTATTTTCTTGACAGGTTCCAGTCTAGTAGATAAAAGGAAGCTTACACTTTTGAATGTTTATGGTCCTTGCACAAACCGAAAGCTTTTTTGGAAAAAAATGGAAGATAGGGGATTGTTAGCACATACATATTTGATTATGGCAGGGGATATGAACTTCACCTTACTCATATGAGATTTGGGGTATTGCAACTTTGACAGATCCTGTGGCAGTCTTTTTGAGGGATTTGATTGATAATTCATTATTGGTGGATGTGGCTCCGACAAAGTTGGCACCTACGTGGTGTAATGGTAGATCAAGAGATTCTAGTATTGCTAAAAGACTTGACAAATTCTATGTGACGTGGGATCTTATAGGTCCATCTATGAGGTATAGATTGTGGGTGGAATTTTCTTTCATATATGATCATGCCCCAATTTTATTACAACTGGATATTGGACTGTCGGTGGTAGCTCATCCTTTTAAGTTCAATCATGTTTGGTTATAAGACGATTCATTTGCTACTTTAGCTAGTGAAGTTTGGAATGATGTTCAATTTCAACAAGTCGAAGGGGCACAAAGGAGATTAGTCGAGAAGTTATCCCTCCTTACAAAATGAGTAAAATTATGATTGAAATAAAAAAGTTTTCGGGAACGGGAATTTTTAAAAAAATTGGAAGTTGAACTGGAAATGCTCTATGATCAGAAAATTAGAGGACTTCTTAATGATGATTTTGATCATCATTTGATGTTTTTGGAGGCGGAGCGTAACAAATATCTGTTGGCAGAAGAAGAATGATGGAGGCAAAAGAGTAGGGCTATCTGGATTAAGAGTGAAGACAATAATACAAAATTCTTTCACAGATTTGCGAGTTGCAGGAGGAACAAAAAACACATCTGGGACATCACAGATGAAGATGATCAAGTTCATTCAGGTCAGGAGACTATTAAATATGAAGCAATTTCTTACTTTAATTCTTTCTTCCAAGACACTGGCCGGTTTAATTTGAGTGATTAGTTCGCTACTGTTCGCTTGTACCCAAAGCTTGTATTGGAGGACGAAGTAACTACTCTTGAAAAGCCTTGCACAATTGAGGAAATTTTAGATGTTCTTAAAGGTTTCACAAAGGATAAAATTCCAGGCCCTGATGGGTGGACTGTAGAATTATTCCTTCACTTCATTGATATGGTTGGTCCATATTTACTTGTTGTTGTGGAGGAAACTAGAATTCGTGGTGAAGTTTTCTATCCGATCAATTCTACCTTCATAGCTCTGATTCCAAAATCCAACCTTCTTAGTTCCTTCACCGAATTTTGCCCGATAGCTCTGTGCAATTTATGCTATAAGATTATTGCAAAGGTAATAGCGAGGAGAATAAGACCAATTCTCTCTTGTACTTTGTTTGAAGAACAATTGGGTTTCCTCAAGGGCAGACATATTTTAGATGCAATAGGGACAACACAAGAATGCCTTCACAGTATTAAGGGAAAAAAACTACAAGCTATCATTTTGAAGCTGGATTTAAAAAAAGCTTATGATTGCACAAACTGGGATTATCTAAGGCTTATGCTTATTCATTGTGGCTTTGGACTACTTATGACAAACTGGATTATGGGATGTGTTGCCTCAACAACATATGCCATCCCGATCAATGGGGAGGCCACTAAATTCTTCAATAGTGGCAGAGGATTGCGACAAGGATGCCCACTGTCTCCTCTTTTGTTCATTCTAGTGATGGAGGGTTTGAGTCTCTCTCTTAAAAAAAGTCAATCTGAAGGAAAGCTATCTGGAATAAAAGTTTCTAAGATGGTTAAGATCATCCATCTACTCTTTGTGGATGGTGTGCTTATACTATCCAAAGCTTCACTTACTGAATGGAAAGAAATTCACACACTCTTAAATGCCTTTTGTGGTGCAACATGATTGATGATCAACATTAATAAGTCTACCTTTTTACACTATGGTGTCCAACAGGGACTCCTAGATGATTTGAAAACATTGTTTCAATATAGTTTCTTGAATCTATCGATCAGGTTTAAATATTTGGGCTTCTTTTTAAAGTTGGACAGTTACAAGGTGGAGGATTGGCAGTGGCTTTTGCTGAAATATGAGAACCGTATCTGCCATTGGTGCAATCAATTTCTTTCTTTGGGAGGAATATTTGTTTTGATTAAAGCGGTGCTCGAAAGCCAACCAATTTATTGGATGGCCTTGGCTCACTTCTCGACCTCAGTTCTGAACCGGATTCGTAAGTTGGTTTTCTCCTTTCTCTGGTCTGGTAACAAACAAGCTCTGACCTTTCACTTGTGCAATTGGGAGACCATCTCAAAACTAAAGTTTTATGGCGGATGGGGTTTGAGAAACATCTATTATTTTTCAAGGGCATTGGCGACAAAAAAATTGTGGTGCGGATTGATGCATCCTGGCATTTGGCTGAGGGTTTTAAAAGACAAATACTTTCCCCACATCTTTGTGACGACTTGGTTGCTCTCAGCGTCGCCAGTCTCGTCCTTTGGATCCCAAACCTAGAAAAACCTTCTAAATTCCTCACCTTTGATTGTGCATTGGCTTGCTTGGAAACCGAGTGAGGGAGATTCCATTATTGTTGGAAAGGATGAAATTATGGGCATAGGGAAGGATTCCACACTTACTGCGGAGTTGATTACTTGTTTAAATAGTAAAAATGTGTATTTTCTTTATCAATCTAGTCGAGCTCCTCTGCAAGGGTCGATCTACTCCAATTGGCTTGACAATACAAACTTGGGTCTGGAGGGTGACTTTGCTTTTGCATGGGATTTGTACAGGATGAGCTTTATTGGAGCTGGCGTTTCTTTATCTGACAGAGAGGATGAGTTAAGATGGACAAGTGGAGATAATTCGAGACAGATAACAACTAAAAATTTCTATAATGCTCTTGCAACCAAGTTGTGGAAAAAAAAATAGGAGGTTGGAGGAAAAATTTGTGGGGATGGGATTGTCCACAAAAGATTAAGTTATTTGTCTGGATTGTCATTGAAGACAAAAAACTTACATGGAATAACCTTCAAAAGAGAGGTTGGGTTGGGCCAGGACTCTGTCATCTTTGTAAAGGAAATGGGGAAACTGGAACTCATCCTTTTGTACACTGCCCTTTCACTTGCACTGTATGGAAAAAGATCAAAGACGAGCACAAGCTTTCTATAGGGTGGACAAGATCAACAATGAAGGAATGTTTTGCAAACTGGGATTTTCAGAATCAAAATCTTTCATCCTTGCCAACTTTCATATGTTGGTTCATTTGGCTTGAAAGGAACTTGGCTATATTTGAGTCAAGGAATCCATCTATTGAGAAGGTTTCTTTTCTCTCCTTAGGTGCGGTGAGAAGCCACAGGCCACAAGAAACAATGCACTCCATTAGTCACTCAATCCATACTTTACCAGTTGATAAAATCATAGGCTGGTTTGATGGGTCTGCACAAAAAAATGGGGAACAAAGTGGTGTGGGAGGAGTCATCAAAATCAATGAACATACAGTCTACAAGTGGACTCTTAACTGTGGCAGAGGAACAAACACAAGAGCAGAACTTTTGGGTGTTTGGGCTTCTCTTACCTTGACTCATAAACTCTCTATCATAGACTTTCATGTCATAGGGGATTCAAAAATAGTAATTGATTGGCTTAATGAAAAAGGATCTCTACAGGCAATCTCAATAGACTGTTGGAAGGACAGGATAAAGGAGCTCTTCAAGTTTTTTTTCATTTATTTCTTTTACGCATGTATACAAAGAAGAGAACCAAGAGGATGATTTTTTATCAAAAAAGGCCCTCACTTCGCGCCTAGGATCCATAGTATATAATCAGTGGGAAGATGGTCAAGAGGGACCAAGGCTCTTTTTAAAGTTGTACTAGCAGTCCTTCTAGTGGGCATTTTCTGTGTGAAGACTTGTATGAAGGATGTTTTGTATTTTTGCATGTACGAAAGACAAAAAATTATTTTTGTAAAAGTTGTGTCTTATGTTTGGACAATCTATCAAGCCAGTTTTTGAAGGGCCTTTTGATGTGCTATGTAGTTTCTCTTATATGGTTAGAGATCGTTACTCAAGGAGAATAACATAAGTGTAATGATTTTGATTATATAAACAAATTATACAAATTAATATAATATGCAATTTTCAATGGAAAAAAATATGTTAATAGAATTTTGATTAATTGATAAAATTGTAGTGTTTTATACCATTAATAAAGTTTAATAATGAAATATGTCATATCCACAATTATAAAATATATTTCCTTTTGTATTTTGCTTTTGGTGAGTCATTTTGCCTATGCAAGTGGATTGTTTCATGTGATTGTAAAATATCTTTGTCTTTTTTGTTTTGCTTTTGGTGAGTCATTTTGCTTATGTAAGTGGATTGCTTCATGTGATTATAAAATGTTTTTGGCTTTTGGTGAGTGCTTGTTTCATGTGATTGACATGAAATACAAGTCTCTAACAAATTTGTGAAAACATACCTCCACCTATAATGTCTTAGTCAAAGAAACCTTTTATAATATTGCAAGTCAAAGGCACATCCTATTATGATACTCCAAAAAATGGGAATGCATAATATAATAGGAAGCATTTTGTTTAAAACAACAAAAGACTTATGTATAAATAGCCTTGGCCTTATTCTTTGTATCATTATGCATTGTGAAGATTTGATGTATCATTATGCATTGTGAAGATTTAATGTATTATTATACACATGTATACATGTACATACATATTTGTATTTCATGCATGGTCAAGATTTAATGCATCATTATACACATGCATGCATTGTCAAAATTTAATGTATTGATATACACATGCATACATGTACATAAAGATTTGTATCTCATGCATGGTCAAGATTTAATATAGCATTATACACTTGCATACATGTACATAAAGATTTGATGGATCATCTCACCTTTTGCTAGAATGTGAAATGCAAATTATTTTTTTCAATTCAAATTATAAATTATATTAACTCTAAATAGTATTAATGAGGATAATGCACCATCAAGATTCAATGCACTATTACACAGACAAGAAAAAGAGCTAGATGGATCACTCCACCTTTCCCAGATTTTGGAATACACATCTTTTTTTTGGTTAGTGCAAATTATGTTGGATGCTAAATCATAGAAAGGTGAAGAATTGTGGTGATTCACATGTGACCTACAATAGTTAAGGGTCGAATGATGTTGGTTGGTAATTGTAAATAGAGTTATTGATGGTTTTTTTTTTTTTTTTTTGAGTGATGTGGACTTAATAAGATTGGTTGGAGATTAGTTTTTTTGCTAAGTAAATTTTGTAAAGTTAGATTGGGTGGTTATTGATGCATGAATTTTGTAATGTAGATGTATAAGTATTGTGGAAATTGGAGTCAATTGAGTTTAGTTCGAGTGGTTGAGAGGAATGATTGTTATCCTCTCTACACGGATTCAATTCTCGTAAATGACATGTTGAGCTCATAATGAGTATGTTATTGTAATGGTTTCTAGCATTGGTGTTGACTAGTCTTATCTAAGCTGTCAAAATCACACTTACCCAAAAAAAAAAAAACCAATTACTTTAAAAAAATTTAACTTCAATTTTCCAAAATTAATAATAACTTAAAAAACAATTAATCTCATAATTTTCAATGCATAATTTACTATTATTTGGTTTAGAGAAAGCGACGTGGAGTTCAATTTGGTAGGGATTTGAGTACGAGAGTTGTCAATGGGTTGGTGCACATCAGAATCGGGTTGGATTACACGTGTTGTAATGGTGGGTAGGTGGTTGTTGCGTTCTTAAAGAATGTTTCGTATCACTTAGATATCGGTGGGGCCTCTTGTTGTTGGCAGGAGTAGGTATGCCTTTCTTAATCTTCAACAATCCCACGTGGACGTGCTTAGTATTTCGTAAGTAATCTCCCAAAACAAATTTTGAAAGGTGCAAAGTATAATAACAAATTGATATTTACATAGTTGGAAACAAACTTCAGGTTAGGAAGGTAGGCAAACTGATCATGGTGGTGGTGGGCCATACGACTCAATGACAAAAAGACAATCTTTGTTTTGACTCAAAAGTCTATAAGGAGATGAAGTTCAAACATGGGAATTGTGGGGTTGGTAGAGAGTAGGTAAAGGTTTCCAAGGAGCACTAGTGTAGAATTGTTGTGTATGTGGATTTGTGGTTGGTATATTTTGACTAGGTTAAAGGTTTTCAAAAAGGAGTAGGGAGGCAATTTGTTTAAGATATTGACATTGATTTAAGATCAAATACCAACACATGCATAAATTGGCATATAAGAAAAGTAATAAAAAGCCAAAGACATCTACTTCTCACCTACCTAATTCAAGTTGTGAAAGTTTTAGGTTCACATTATATCTTATGAAGTTTATTAGAATTTTGTGATAAATTAAATATTATATTTAATTAAAATAATAAGAATTTTGTGATAAATTAAATATTATATTTAATTAAAATAAGAATAATAAAGTTATATATTATGATTAGGTGTTGAATGTTGATAAAAAAGTAAATTAAAAAGAAAATATATTTTAATTATATAAACTAATTCCAGGTACTATAAGATAGGTGTATGTGATTGTTATTAGTCTATGTCGAAAGGCCTGGGACTATAGCGATGAGTTAGTCGTTGACTAACTATTAGTTGTGTAGTTGACTTTTAATTTTCTTGGATTGGCAATGTTTAACATAGGAAAATCTGGAAAATAATTTTTTTTGAAACTAAAATAAATCTAAAACCATTTTTATCTTCAATCCTATTGGACTTCAACTTTGAAGTCTTATTGCCTGGCCTGCATTATAGTCACAACTACTTCCATTAATGTTAGTGGGTTGTAACTGTCAGCACCGACAAGACCGACTGTAGTATTAATGTTAGTCTTGTCTAACTGTCAGCACCGATTGTAGCTTTCCTCGGGCGTGCACCTACCACACAGATCACAAAGATGTCAGGAGGAGGGGATTTGACATCCATTCATTCATCCATGGCTATTGGTATGGGTTTCTGGTGGTATTGTAACTTTTCTGCTGGATTGGGTAATTTACATACATTTTGCAGCCTATTATACAACCCAATGATGACTGAATCCTTGCAGAATTTTGATATGTCTGAAAGCTCATTTCATGATGAGAATTAATACCAAGCAAGCAAGGAATCGTGAAGTTGCTTGGTATTGGTAATAAAAGATATTAAAAAAATTGTTTTAATTGTTTTTAATCTTTAGTTTTTTTAAATAATTTTGGATTTTTAAAACTATTTTAAAAGTGATTTTTATGGAAAAATTATAAAAAAATTTATAAAACTTTTTGTAATTATATATTAATAAATTTTATTTATTTTTATATTTCATGGTTATGTATTTATTTATGAAATTAGAATTTCAAAATAAGTTTAATTATTATTTTGAATGATTTTTTTTCAAAATAATTAAATATATTTATCATTTATATTTTATAACAAAATATATAGAAGGAAATCAATTTGTTCTCATCATCAGTTTGTGTTTTCCATGGTTGCAAGTCAGAATATATTGATTCATCCAAGTTCACACAAGGGTTGTAAAGGTTTCATTAGATGCATTATGTAGTTGTACCTAAGAATGGGGATCTAATTAACAGATCCAAAATATTGCTTTAAATCCTCCCAAATACAAAAATTCCAAGGTCTTTAAACAACATAACTACTCCAATTCACTTCGGTGTTTCTTTTCCCCTACTCCAGGGGTATGCTAGTTTGATAAATTTTCTCTATAGTCAACGATTTCAAAGTTATTTGCCTTGTTATAATAGTACCATCGATATGACTTATTGCATATATTATACTTTAAATAAGTGATAATTTTTTTGAAGATTACATATTCCATTCCTTATTATAATAGTACCAACGATATGACTTATTGCATATATCATGCTTAAATTTGTATGGATTTTAAAAAACCATTACATTAGACTAAGATAAGAGGTTGTTGTATATTTTTTAGAAAACTTTGTGGAATAACCGAGGGATGAAACTCAAGTATTATTCAACACATTAACCACATATTATTCAACACATTAACCACATAAAGATGATTAGATAGCCAAAAACAACTATACAAAATAAAATTTAAAAAATATGTCAAGGAGCTAAGTTAAAAGTAAACCAAAACCAACAAAATTTATGAACTTAGTCAAATTTTCAGTAGAGATTCAAAGATATAATAATGAAGTGATTACAAAATAGATAAAAAAGTGTATGCACAAGTATAAAATGCTCTAATATTTAAGAGTGAAGAGCAACACACATCTATTGGCAGTTGGTAATGAAGTTATGGTACATTCTTTCTTTTGGAAGTTGGTAATGAAGTTATGGTACATCCTTTCTTTTGGAAGTTGGTAATGAAGTTATGGTACATCCTTTCTTTTGGCTCACAAGCATGCCTTTCTCCAAACTCTTAATTTCTACACCTCTCTCTTGTAGTTTCAACCTACACTACCTGTACAATAATGCCACCTAGTTCATGCAATAATGCCACCTCGAGACACACAACATGTTGGCATTCCTTGTAAAAAAAAAGGAGAGGCCACTTAAAAGTTTTCCCATCTTCCTTCGGGCATGTGTGACCCCTAACTTAGGGATCAAAGCTTTACATCATTATAAAAATTCATTTGATTTCTAACTCACGGATCAAATATCTACATCATTATAAAAGTTTGATTCGAATTTGAGTTTTTTTGGTGTTTATACAATTGCAATTTTTGTGAATTTAATTTTTTTGCAAATGAATGTTATGGCATCGACATAAGTCACGGGTTTTTGGCACATGGTTGTTATTGAAATTTGAGAAGTAAGATGGGTGATTTTTATATGTCTTATTAGTCCCTGCCAAAGTAGGACTATAGCAATGAGGTTGCTATTAATTTGACATTAATTTCATTGACTAAGCAGTTTGACTATAAATTTAAACAATTTTCCAAAGTATAACATTGTTATATTGATTATTTTAACTTTTTTTTTTAAATTAAACATTTTTTTAAAATTATGATTGATCAAGAACTTTAACCCCTTATTGCAGAGGTGTCGGCGGGCCTTCCCTCCCCACCATTATTACGCTGACTCCAAATTCAATTTGGCGATATGATTGGTTTAAGCAGTGTGCGGGAAAGGACATTGTTGTTATGGTGGCTCGGTTGTTTGTGGTGCACCTCTTCTTGCTATATGATTCCTATACCATAGACTAGTCGTCTTCCTCCGTCACGTTTACGACGCTCAACAAGGCCACTGCCTGAGAGCAAAATATGCAACTGCGGGCAATGCATATAATTGTATTTGACTTCCTTTTAGATATTGCATGTTGCATATGTGTTTTAATTAAACCCCGAATTTGTCATTCTAAGTGTGAAAGACATCTTTGTATTGCCTGTACAAGCCTTTTTCAAAGTTGCCTATTTTTGTATGAATTTATCTTCATATGTGTTTGCATTTCTAATCTCTCATCAATTTCAACAAACAGATAGACGGATTTAAACCAGGAAGGTCACACAATCCTAACCTATTTTGAATTCTGAGAAATTGGAGACTGTTCCTCGAGAGTTTAAATACCTCTTCAACACTTTAATTTGTTTTTTTTTTTCCAAAGATAATGAAGGACTACCGCCTCATAGGGTCAGGACAGTCTATACTAAGATGCGATGACAAGCTGCACAGTGAGCTTTATGCAATCCTGTGAAGTGTTTAAAAGGCTTTTTATTTCCGAAAAATTTTCAAGGTTTAGGATAGACAACGTTTCGTTATAATATTTTAGATAGAATGTCGTAAAAATGCATAAAGACTCAGAACTTCCACGCAGTATTTGTCCAGACTGTGGAGGTACTATTTATCCAAAACATTGAGTGATAAGGTTTGGTTACTATTTTTTTTCTAGAAAACTTTAATTCCAATATTCCAAACGCAATCTAATAAGAAAACTTAAACTTCAATGTTCCAAACAGAATCTAACAGGAATACATAATATTTTTTAAATACAAATTGTTTAAAATACAACTTGTACATGTGTGATCAATGGTTACTCTTAATATGTAGCTAGATACAGACGTCCCGTGGACAAATTGCATCTGTGTGATCAACCAATTTATTATTAGTCCCTGGCAAAACAGGATAGCCCCTTATTACAGAGGTGTCGACGGGCCTTCCCTCCCCACCATTAACGTGATCTTACATGGCAGGGACTACGCTGCCATGCAACTCTTGTTTTATGCATATTCATATATGTAATATGTTTAATTGAGAAAGAGTAAAAGTAATCAAATGATAAAAAAAAAATATGTTAACATGGTTTTGGTTAGTAAAATATGGATGTGGTTATATACTTCATTGATGTTCAAATCCTTTGAGATATGTGTTCACTTTTTATGGATTGGCATCTCTGTGCAAACAAATTATTTAATGCATTTGAGGTGAGATACAAATCGTAAATAATTTTGATATAATACATACCATAGTCATAGGTTGAAATTGCTTTTATAATACATAAATCTCATCTACATCTTATGTTAAACGATACCATTTGTTTATGTTGATATAAACATTTTTGAACGTGTATAAATGTTTTAGTGTATAAATGTTTTAATTAATTAGTAGAAAATAATTTTTATGTCATATTAATACTAGCAACAACCACTTTATAAAAGTGGTTGATATACGTTGATCGGCGCCATTTTTCACCTTTTTAAATTAATGGCGCCGATCGACATATATCAACCACTTTTACAAAGTGGTTGTTGCTAGTTAACGGCCAAGATGCCTTGGGGAAGACAATTAATGTAACGATGTATGTAAATTAATGGTCTATTAATATATTACATTAATGAAATATATAAAAGTAATGTATAAATTAAAATATTGGTTTACATTAGTATGTAATGTAAAGTATTAATTGATTCATAGATTAATGATGTAATGTATTATTTAATTACAGAAAAAAGTATAGTAATAAAATAATACATTAATGTTTTAATAAATACATTACTAAAGTATTAATACACTAATACAATAGTAATACAAAGTAATACATTAGTAAAACATTAATAAAGTAGTACTACATTGACCTTAATGTATTTAGTAATACAATATTACATTATTGTAATGTATAAATTAAAGTACTAATATATAATGTAAGATATTGACTTATTACTACATTAATAATACATTAAATAATAAAACAAATACACCATTAAATTAATAGTAAAGTATTAATTAATAAAGTAAAACATAAGTAAACTATATTTTCATATATTATTAATACATTAATAAAATATAAATACATTGTTAAAGTAATACATCATTAATGCAAAAATGCATTGATAAAGTAATAATACATAAATAATGAATGAATACATTAATGTTTTATTACATAAATTTATTGATTATTACAATAATGTAATGTATAAATTAAAGTATTAATACATTAAAGTTGGTTGGTATTTCCTTCAGTCATAGTATTCCCATTTGAGTCTTCACTAATCCCAATAGAGTCCCGATTATTCAATAAGGTTAGGAAACTTCGTTCGCCCGATTCAATAGCTATAAAGCAGACCAGGTTCTTTCTTATTCTTCATTTTATGACTATGAAGGGCATAAATCAATCTCTCTACTCAACTATTCCGAATCAAGCCCAACACGGCACGGGATGTTTATCATTTTGACAACCGTTACAAAATCCTCCTATATTACATTAATTACGTTAGTATATGTCCGCCTTTTCGTGCGTTTAGGATAGGGGAACCACCAAAAGAAGATCCAGAGGGGAGAAATAAATAGGGGGAGGCGGGGAATTATAACCTTAACGATGCATCACGTCACACATTGAGATGCGTTATCTATCAGTTAGTCTAAGTTCCTAAATTCCTAACTGCCTTACTTCGGTGAAGAGAGACTGGAAAGACGGACTGGCCAGAGACAGAGACATGGACTCAGTGCCGTAGATAAACAAAACAGCTATGACGATCGTAAATAATCTGTGATGTGCATCACCGCATCATATATAATATTAGTAATGTAACATGCTAATTAATAAATAGGTTATCAAGTACTGTATTCATTGATTAATAGCTTAATAATATATTTTATTAATCAATGAATACATTGCTAAAGTACAAACACATTAATACATTAATAAATTTAAAAAACATTAAAAATCCATTATTACATAAATTAAAAAACTGAATTATTACATTCTTACATTAAAATATTAATACACTAATAATACATAATTACATTAGTTCTTTAAAATATTGAAAATACTGATTAATTAATTAATACATTATTAAATTATTAATAAAATAAATATAAAAATAATAAATTAAAAATACATCAATAATACATAATTACATTAGTCCTTTAAAGTATTGGTTAATTAATTAATACATTAATAAAGTATTAAATACCATCAATACAATAATAAACTATTTCAAAAAATACAATATATATTAATAAAATAAAATAAACATTTTTAATACATTAGATGAAATCGACATTAAAATATTATACTGTAACATTAAAGTATTGATAAGTGAAATATTATTCATACATCAATTGAATATTAAAATATTAATAATAAATTAAAACATTAATAATGTATCAATACATCATAGTGTTAATAATATATCAAAACATTAATAATATATTAATACATTAATATAAAATATTAAGGTGTGAATACATTAATGTAATAATGTATTAATTTTTTAATTAAATAATACATTAACCATATATAAATTATTATAAAAGATAATAAGTGATAAAGTTATAAATCTATTAAATAATTAAAATATTAATATAATCTATAAATTAAAGTATTAAACATTAATGTATAATGTAATGCATTATAATTGTTTATTAATAATATATTAGTACATTAATCATTAAATTCTTAGTTAAGTAATTAATAAAACATTTATATATTAACCAAACATTAAAATATTTAGAAATACAATAATATATTAAAGTATTACTAATACATTAATAAAGTATAAATACATTAATAATAATTTTTTAGATAATTACATTAAAGTATTAATACACTAATAAAATAATATATTAAAGTATTACTAATACATTAATAAAGTATAAATACATTAATAATAATTTTTTAGATAATTACATTAAAGTATTAATACACTAATAAATTAATAATACTTTAAGAAAGTATTAAACATTAAATCTATACTTTATATTATATTAAATTTATTATTATTAATGTATTAATACTTAAATTTAAACATTGCAATAATGTATTCAATAATTAATACATTAATATTTTAGCACATTAATGTATTTATGTATGAATGCATTAATCAATACACCTTTATGATTGATCATGGTTGACCCTCATCATGGTTTGATATGATTGACCATCATCATGATTGACTATGGTTGATCGAGGTTGAGTATAGTTGTTCATGTCCATGGTTGGCCTTCGTAGACCATGTGGAGATGATTATGGTGGGCGATGTTGATTATGACATCCACAAATTATGTTGAAGATATTAGGACAAAGGGTTTTTGTTTCTCACATTACGATATTCCAATGCATTTATGAGACTCCCACAATGGGTTATGGCCATCACATTGCACGATTGGGAAATGTTTGTGTCCTTGCAATGTTGGGCAATGTTTGTCACAATGCCACATTAGGGTTTTGTACATCACCTTGCGACAATTGGTTCTTTTCGTCACTTTGCTACGCTTTTAAATGTTTGTGACATTATGACGCGAGGAAATGCACGTATATCATTCAATGGTGCTATGGTTCGTCACATAGTGACAACAAGTCTATGTGCACAGAATTAAAATGTTACAAAGTTTATCGCAATGTGACAAATGAAAGATTTTTGTAACATAACAAGTTTTCAACATGAACGTCACATTGTGATGTGGGTTATGTTCATCACATTGCGACGTTTGGAAATGTCTGTCACGTTGTGACGTTAGGAAATGAGTGTCACATTGTAATGTGATGATATGTTCGTCAAAATGCGATAATAGGGCTATGTTCGTCACATTGCGAAATATGTTTCTGATCATCACATTGAGACATTGAGTTGTGTACAACACATTTCCACAAGGGGTTATGTTCGTTAGATTGTGAAATTTGGAAATGTTTGTAACAATGTGACGTTGGGATATGTGTGCCACATTGTCACGTGATGATATGTTCATCAAAATGCGACAACAGAGCTATGTTCGTCACATTGCAACATCTATTTATGATCATCACATTGCGACATTGAGTTGTGTACA
>ML789551.1:265908-285193 GCA_009831015.1 Picea engelmannii
CACTATAACATTAAAGTATTGATAAGTGAAATATTATTCAAACATCAATGTATAATTATACATTAATGTATAATTATACATTAATATAATAATATATTAATAATTATAGTATAATGTAATGTTTTATATATCAAATAATGATACACAAAAATGTTTCATATAAAATGTTGTCTTTTTTAATATATTAATATTAATATTTAGTTTAAAATATAAAATAATGTAATCAAATAATTAATATTAATAATATAATGAAATAATTAATATTAATTTTTATTACATAATAATTGTACTGAAATAAATATATAATTTATTTTTCTTAATATTATGTATTAACATTTTTAAATCAAATAATAAATATAATATTTTTTTCATATAATAAATATAATAAAATATTAATAATTAATATTGATATTAATTTATTTTTTATAATATAATAATATATTAATAATCATAATGTAAATATGTTTGTCCGTAATAAACCCTAACATATTTAAATAACGGTAATAGACCCTAAAATATTACAGTGAATATGTTAATACTTATTGAGTTAGAGATTCAAACAAAGAGGTAAAGTAAATTTTTAAGTATTTAAAAGATCACAAATGGATTTCAGTCTTCGGATATTATATACATGTACTTATTTCGAATTCAGGATTCTTTAATTGACATGAAGGAAAATGTGTGCACCACACAAAAAAAAGAAACCATTGTCAACTTGGTAAAGAAAGAGCGCGACTGTGATCCACCTTGGTAATGCATGTTGTAATCTTACATTGAAATTGAAATTGAAACGCTCCACTAGTAACACTTTAATTGAAATTGAAACGTGGATGTCACGCTTCACATTCCACTAACTTTACGTGCTAATTTTTAAAAAAATGTAAAAAGTTAATTAACATGTAAAAGTTAAAAATTAAGTAATCTTGGTTGTATTTGTATAAGTATACTATGTGGTAATTGGAAACTTGGTTCAGTAATTTTTTAATCCTAAAAAGTAAATGTGAAAAAGTAAATAGGTTAACAGAGGCTTTTATAAATGCTAGGGAGTTATCAACATTAAATTTCATTCATTGATTTCTATGTAAGATGAAGAATATACTAGCATCTTTAATTGTTGGCCGCATGATTGAAAATTGTAATTAAAAGAATGATTAAACCATCAATTCTGATAGGGGAGACGCCTATCAACGAATTGCAAAGTAACTAATTCTTCTTTCTTATGTTAAACGATACCATTTGTTTATGTTGATATAAACATTTTTGAATGTGTATAAATGTTTTAATTAATTAGTAGAAAATAACTTTTATGTCATATTAATGCAAGACATAGTTACAAAGTAACTAATTCTTCTTTCTAGCTTTTAATTTGATGTTACATGTTTTAACATTGAAGCTCATGCTTCTATAGTTTTTAGTTCTTGCACTACCATAGTTTTTGTCTCCTCGTATTCTAATAAATGCAAGTTTTTTGTTTTCCCTTACAATAAATTCTTGTAACCTGAGAAGATGTACTTGGATAGTGATCAAACGCTATAAAAAAAATTAAGACTCTTACAAATGTTTTAATGTTGAACTAATAAGGAAGTTATTGAGCATTGTTTTTGAAAATCTACAAAGTTTCACTTCGAAGATTTTCATATGAATTCATGACCAATCATACTAATATGAGATGCTCGTGAATAACTTGAAAACAATTTTGATTTGTGGTTTTAAGTGTTTTTTAGTGGCCTTAAGCCTGTAATTAATCCTAACTTGAAAACAATTTTGATTTGTGGTTTTAAGTGTTTTTTAGTGGCCTTAAGCCTGTAATTAATCCATTACATATTGTTAGTGTGGAAAAAGTTGTGATGTTATTTCCAAAGTATGAATTTGAATGGCATGAAGTAGGAAGATTAAAATAAAATACAAACCAATCCCCAAAGCAATGAATATAACTTAAGTTTATTAGAAATTATGAACCTAGCTCTTGTGTCATGTGACCCATAGTCATGACAATAAAAAAGATCGAGTTCTTACAAATTGTACCATCGCATAAGAATGACAACAAAAAAATCCAGTTCTTGCAAATTGTACCATCACATAGTTAATTATTGAAAAATCAAACAAAAATGCTCAATATTGCTTTGTAAAAAGTGAAATTTTTTTTTTTAACTCAATATGGAATCCAAGAAACAACAAAAACATAGTTTGAGATCCTACAGGAAAATAAAATATACTTAAACATATGGTGTAGAGCACAATATGATGGTTTGGTTATATGTGGTTTATGCAAATGTAATTTGCATAGCTAAGTTATATTTTCAAAGTAGAATAGATGGGTTATAGGCTTACATTAGAAATATAACATTTAGAATAAATAATGGGCCATTACTTCAATGTCCATTTACTTCAAAGATGGGAAACCTTATTACTACACAAATTTATATTTTATTTTTGGTGATGGAGGTAAAACACCATATTTTATTTTATATGTGACTATGTTTGGGATCTTACCCACAAACAATATTTGATCTAGATTGGATCATTATATAATTTTTCATCTATCTTGACACTTTTTAGGGAGAAAAAATAGAGGAATTGGCTTGTAGGGCCCAATTTAATGGTAGGTCCCTGTTTGGAAATTTACAGTCTGAGACCTTCCAAAGCCATTTTGAGGCATCAAATGACACTTTTTATGGTCAAAACTTTATGAACGTAGCTCTCATCCCCTTGACATTCTTTTACACATCGAGACCTTTCCAAAGGTGTGAAAATCACCTCAGTCAGAGCTCGTATGCAAAAGTTATGCCTCCCACAAGTTGACCTACCTTGTTGACAAACATGGTAGCGAGTGGATGCCACGTCATCCCCCATTACTCACACATGTTAGGCTAGCCACATGTGGACTTTCAAGAAGATTCTAGAAGGTCCAAAACCTAACACTAATTGAGGGTTGAGGCATGCAAAAACCCTAACCCTAGATGGCTATCATGTTATGTTAAATATTGGGTTGCTAGGAAGAGAGGTGGTTCCACTCTTTAGCATTGTACTTGTTCCATAGTTGAGCAAAGCATCTAGGAGCGGGATTTGAGAGAACAACAAAGGAGGTAGATGATTATGTAGTAGCCATTCATGCCATAGTGTCAAAGGAAACTCCATAGCGAGTGACCCCTTCCTTGTACTTGCACTTCATAACTAAAGAAAGGAGAGCAGAGCATAGGCCTCACCATCTGGCTAGGTTTTCTCCTGCATCGGGTTTCCCATAATACATATTTTGTTCATTTTCTTGTTCTTTCATCTACGTATTTCAATTATTTTCATAAATTTGAGCATTAAGCTAGTAATAGTAAATATGGGATCTAGGGAAATAAATTGAATCTAAAGGATTTTAAAATATTGCAAGATATGGTGTGACAATTTGTTCTAGTGGAAGATCTATGGTAGTTTACAGATCATACTGGTATTAGAGCCACTTTTATTTTCGGTATTTGTGGGAAGTCGTAGAACCCTAGCCATGGCAGACGAGTCCAGTCATAATGACCCTTGGGATGCAATAGGAGAGAGATTTGTGAGGTTAGTAGAGAAAGTCACTAATATCTCTCACAACATGGCACTCCTCACAATAGCTCCAATGAACAATTTTGGACCTTTCGAGGAGGTTGGTGCTCTAACTGAGAAGTTGGATCGGATGAGAAACCAAGAGATAATGAAGACCCAGAAAAGGAGTAAAAAAAGAGCAACCAAGTTCCAGTGCCATCACTATTTCACAACCTTTGTTTAAAATGGACGTGAAAGTGGAAATCAAGCTATATCAAAGTGATATTGATTTTGTTAAGTTAAATCATTGGTTGCAATAGTTAGAACTATATTTCAGTGTTGATGATATAGACGAAGAGCAGAAATTTCATTTTCTCAACTGAAACTAGAGGGTCATGCACTAACCTAGTGGGAAAGCCACATGGAGATACTTAGGGTGGAGGGTGATCCACTAGTAACCAAGTGGGAGGTGTTTAAAACTCTCATCAAGTCTCAGTTTTTCCCTGTTGGATATGTAGACGACCAGTGGATCCTTGGGCACCACTTTAGGTAGAGGCATGGGCAAAGTGTGTAAGAGCACACCACCGAGTTCGGGAAGATGGAAATTATGTTGGGTATCTCTCCCAAGAACCTATACGCACTCCTTAAGTATCTCGGGGCTCTACACAGTCATTTATGAAAGCAAGTGATTCTCTTCAAACCAAGGACAATTGATGAGACATGTATGTAAGCATAGTACCCAGAGAACATAGGCCATAAAAAAGGACAACCAAGTGGTTCTAAACAAAAATACCACCAAGATGCTTCCAAGGAGGGGAAGAATAAGTGGAAAGGAAAAGACAAGAAGATGACAATCAATGCACATCACTACAAGGATACAAACAACCACTGCAACCATTGTAAGATCTATGGTCATATTAAAGATATGTGTTGGAAGCTACATCCAAATCTGAATCCAAAGAACCGTAATAAGAATGCCAAGAAGAAGAACCTACTAGCCACATATTCAACCAACCTAGTAGAGAGTAGCTCAGATGTGGATGATAATATTATCTACACATCAGTGCATAAATAGGTGAATTTGAGTATTCTTCATCATAAGGAAGAGAAGTATATGACTAAACTCTTCCACATTAACATCTAGGTCAAAAATACCAAGGTGGATGCTCTAATCAATTTTGGTTCGTAGGCCAACCTCAAAGTAGTCGATCTGGTTAGCAAGCTTGGGTCAGAAGTTCATGATCATCCTAGCCTGTATCCATTAGGATGGGTAAACACGAATGCAAAGCTCAAGGTCATGAAACAATGTAAGATCAAGTTTGTTGCAAGTGCATATTTTATTGATGAAGTGGAGCTAGATGTAGTACCCCTTGGTGTATGTGGTGTAGTGTTTAGAAGCATGTACATCTATATGAGGGATTATATCTTCATGCAAAGACAAAACCAATACTTCCTGATCAAGTATGGAAAGTATTACATCAACAACGCACATAAAGGTAAATCCAATATCTCTCTAGTAAGTGCCAACCAAGCCAAAAAGTTGCTTAGTTCTAGTAAGAAGTATGTATTTCTTTTCTTAAGAGAGAATCAATTGGCTGATGAATCAATAAGAGTAACAACATCCCTTGAGGGATGTACTAAAGAGTGGAAACAATAGTTGGAGGAGTTGTTGCAAGCATACATAGATGTGTTCTAGGAGCCTAAAGGGTTACCACCTAAGAGAGAAGTCGAACACGAGATACAATTGTTTCCTAACTCCTCATTTCCAAATATTTTGTTACATAGATAGTTTGTTTTGGATGTAGACGAAGTGAAGAAACAATTCCAACAACTGCTAGAGTAGGGAGTGATTCGACCAAGTACCTCACCTCGTGGACCACCTATCATCATAGTACCTATAAATGATGGGACTTGGTGAATGTGTATCAATGATAGAGATTTGAAAAAGATCGCACTTAAGAATCAATACCCTCCTCCTAGGATCGATGATTTGTTAGACCAATTGTAGCATGCCAATTACTTCACCAAGTTGGATCTCAAATTGAGATACCAACATGTACACATTAAATAAGAAGACACTTGAACGATCTCCTTCAAGACAAGGGAAGGTCTGTATGAATGGATGGTCAATCCTTTTGGTTTATTGAATGCATCGACTACATTTATGTTATCGATGAATGATGTATTGCATCCCTATTTCGATTCATTCGTAATAGTGTATTTGGATGACATATTGGTTTATAGCTCTTCCTAGGAAGAACACTTCTCACATCTTATGCAGGTGTTAGAGACTCTGAAAAAGCATTAATTGTTGGCTAACCTTAAGAAATGCGAGTTTGGTGTATTTAGGGTGCATGATTGGTGGAGAGGAACGCAATATTGATCCCGTGAATATGGAGGCCATCCTCAACTGACCAGTTCCTTCTGTTAGCTCCCAAAATGAATCAGTCATTTTTTTCCATTTTGTAGGTGATAGCGTGGTCATTAATAGGATTCTATATAAATTTTTAGATTCTAGAAGTGTCAAAACATAGAATTTAAGATTTTACCCTAGAATTTAGTTGATCCTCAAAAGGTTGTTTTAAAATTTTGTGAAAAATCTTTTCAACAACTAACATATGTTGCGAAGTTGATGTTAGCTGGTGAAAGCCTCGGGTTTCAACGGTTAAGGTGTACTCCCCGTAGGAAAGCAAGCTGGTGAAAGCGCTAAACACGAATTTCTCTTTAATGACTCTAGAAATAAAAAAGGGACACGCTCGACACACGTCACACAATCATTATGGCAAGCTAGTCGAAACAAATGATGATGATGATACCATTTGTTCACGTTTTAACAGGACATTATGGTGGATCATGCTCACGAATTTCGTGCGACAACAATGAGAGGGTTTGAGGTGATGAACTCTCAGTCATCATTGGAGACAGAGGAGAAAGTACCAGCCATCCGACGACATCAAATCAACATCTCTCGTTTTGAACTCGCGGTGTTCAAAGGCAATATGATATGGTTTCATTTTCTAATTGGTAACACATAAAGCTTTCACCAGCGCCAGCCTTTTCTGTATCAAGAAAATTACCATGTCAACCGTGTGCAAATCGACCGATGTTCAAGTCGCAGATGGTGAGGAAGCGAAGTGGGTTGCTGCTGAGGAAAGAGTTAGATAATCTATCATTTTTGCAGTCTCATCCAGATGTGCAGAAGTGTTTCTCAAACGCAGGATGCATGACTTATGTGGAAAAGTTACAGCATGGTTATCACCAGGCGACAACAAAAGTCTTTGCCAAGTCATATGATGGAAAGAAAGCCAGCGTGGGCTCTCTCGAGATGATAATTGATGAAGCTGCCATCGCTACAACAACTGGCTTACCCAGAACATGCCAAAGTTGGTTTAAAACGACAGTGACCAAGAACTTAGATTTCAGGGTATACCTCAAGGCAGAATTCAGAAGCATAACCTGGAAGAAAAGAATCCTTGTTTCTTACCTGGAAGATGAATGGCAAGATTTGTTCAAAGGCATTCAATTTTACTTAACCTCAGAAGGCAGGTATGACAAGTTAATGTTATACCATTTCAGTCTTCTAGATCACTTCACAGGGAATACCCTTCTGAATTTGCCTTTCTTCCTTCACAAAAGCCTAACCAAAGTATGTAAGAAGATCAGAGTCGAACCTCTAAGCATAAAAAATGCCCTTTGTCATTATGGCTTGATCAAATTGATCATTTTAGAGGAACTGGGACGAAGAGAAAGAACTTGGTAGCACTTTCTTTTCTGGGAAGGTTTCGAGACCCAAACTCAACCTATAAATGAGCAGAAGAAAGTAGGGAAAAAACAGTCAACTCCTCAGAGCATCTCAAGGAGGAGGAGAGCTCTCCCAAGACCACCAGAGGACAATATTTCTAGCATAAATCCCAAGAGAGCAAAGAAGAAACTAGATTTTGAAACAAACTTAGAGAAATCCACAATGAAAAAGACAAATGTTATCAATTTGCCATACACAGATTCAGATACAGAGCCAGAAAGGGAAGATGAAAGCCCAACCATCAAAAGTCCAGAGCACTCCATGGAAATTGCACAGGACTATGAAGCTTTTACTCCCATAGATGAAGGTGAAACCTCAATAAATAAGAAATCAAAGAAATCACAAAATATTAAAGAGCTGAAAGAGGTAATAGCACAACAGGAGGTTCTGGAAAGAGTGATAAAGGCAAGATACAAAGCCTTATCAGAAAATTTTGCAAAGACAAATGCAACTTTTGAGAAGCTAGATCGTGAAAGTGTTAAAGACAAAAAGAGGAAGAAGAAAATCACCAAGGATTATAACAACTTATGGTGGTTAGCAAAATGCCTCAAGAGGAAAATCAAGAAATTGAAGGAAAAGATTAATACACATCCAGATTTACAGGTACTGGCCTAGGTTGTTGTAAATTTGCAGGGAGAGAAATCAAAAGAACATTGAGTTTTTGATGAAACAACAGTTTTGAATATAAAGGGTTTCCTTTTTGACCAAGACAGAGATTTCACCACTACAGAAGGCAAAATTATAACCAATTAGCTGATGAAAAGCAGAGCTTTCACTAGCTAATTAGCAGATCGTAAGGCAAAATAACTGGTGAAACCACATAAAGAAAATTTTGGAAAGTTAAGCTGGAGCAAAGTGATTTTGGAGTGATTAAGAGGGTAAGGAAGTATCAAAGGATTAATCACCAAATCAAGAGACATTCAGTATCAAAGATTCGTGGAGATTTTGGGACCGAATGTTAAAATTGGTCAACTAAAGTTTTGGTTATAGTTGTTGAAAGATTTCCAACCACAGAAGACATTTGTCTTTTCCCTCCATGACACATCAGAGTCATAGAAGTGATGAAGACCAGATGTCAAAGATCAACAAAGAAGACAGTTTGAGTCCTAGGAACTAGTTCCTTGATTATCCAATTGTATTTAGTTAGTTTTACTTTCTATATTTAGATATACAGATCCAATTTTCCAAGATCTCAGACTTGTTGTAAAGGCTATAAATGCCTATCTTTTTAAGATATGAGGGTTCAATCTTGGATACATTTTTTAGCTACTGTAATAGACTCTTGTTTTGATAATAAGAATCACAATCTTCTTTTGCCCTCAATATCAGATTTGTTCATGTACTTCATCATTTTATTCTTTACTTCAGTTTGTCTTAGCTTCTAAAGACTGTCATCTCTTTATTAAGCTCATAAACTTGAATTAAAGAACTTCTAGCTATCTTGTATAACCCTGCACACTGTTGTATTTGGTTATCTAGATTGGTATTCTTCATCCCCTATTCAAACATTTCTGTCTGATTATTGATTTCTAAAAGCATTGTCTTATTCGAATGCATGATAAGTGGTCCATTTCACTGGCTATTGAGTTATCCCATTGTTCCAAGCATACCTAATTTATCATATTCTTAAGTTATCAAGCATCTTTGGCCTACAACCCCGAAGAGTTTCTTGGAGTGATAACAAATTGGTGCCGTTACCGTGGAAGAGACTGAAGCTCAACTTTCTTGGGATACGACACAGGGATGATCTTTGATGATAGATAAATATTAGACATCACTTTGGTTGTAATTATCTATCTGGCGACTCCACAAGTTCATCCTGGCTCCCAAGAGGATCGATACCAGGGCAAATCCACAAGAATCACCTATCACACTGGTGCCCAACCCAGAACTAATTCTCAGGAGAGGAAAATCATTACAAGGTCAGACTTCAAAATCAGGCACTGAAGGTAATCGTCTTTTTAGTTCTAAGAAATCTACTACATAAAATATTGAATCTTCTTCCAAGAGTGCTGGTGAAAAATCAACTGTAACCACTGTAGAAGAATCAATTATTTTTTATCAACATGAAAATGTCAGTGCTGATGAATTGCTAGATTCAAATTTGGTTGAAGAGTCATCTAAGACCTTAGAAAGAAATCATAGCTCTTCCTCTCTTGAGTCTTTTCATTCATAGTAGAAAAAGATCATTTAAACATTTACACTAGCCTCCTTGTTGTAGAACATCTTCTTCAAGAGCTGTCTGCTAAAGGTGAAGAAAACTTGGATGAACAACTTGCAAATTTCTATAAAGCCTCATATCAGACTTCTTTCCCATTAGAGAATTCACCTTCTTTAAAATTAAATTCCCCCAGTGTTGAGGAATCAGAGAAAAAACTATCACTTTTCTCACCCTTAATCATTATGGTTGCACCCCCTCCTTTGACCAAGATGCAACAAATCCTAGCTGCTAGGTATGCGCCACTAATATTGCCAAATCCAGTATCAGTTATGCCGACAGCAGACTATCAGAAGTATATGCCCAAATTCACAGGTGAGGGTGATGTGACTATTGAAGAACATATAGAGGCCTTCTACAGTTATGCTGAAAACCTTAACATTGAGGAGGAAGATGTTTGGACCCGAGTTTTTGTCCAAAGCTTAGATGGCCATGCTAGGAAGTGGTTCAAAGAACTCCCTGCTGGTTCAATAGCTGGGATCGAGCAATTGGATGATATCTTTTTGAAACACTGGGGTGATAGAAGAGATTATTTGTACTATATTATTGAATTTGGAAACCTAAGGAAAGAAAATGGTGAGTCGGTCTCTGATTTCACTAAAAGGTTCAATAGAATGTACAATAAAATACCAGCTGAGATAAAACCTTCAGATGCCTCTGCCAAAATCACATATTCCAATTCATTTGACTCAAAGTTCTGTTTGTTGTTGAGAGAAAGGAGGTCACTGACACTATCCCTGATGCAAGATTCTGCCCTTGAAGTGGAATCAAATATATTGGCTGCTCATAAGTTGAAGGGAAACACTAATAGAAGAAAGCCAAGAGATGAAGCTTCTTCTTCATCTAATGCTAATCCAAAGTTAGATAAAATGGCTAAAATGTTAGAGTCTTTAACCTCTGAGATATCTAAACTCAAGATTGAAAATAAGCAGCCTGTCAAGGGAAGGGGTACTTATGATTATGCAAGTAGAAACCCAAATCAGAATCCCAACAACTTCAGAAGAAATAATCAGCCAATGCAGATTTTGCAGAGAGAAAGGAATCCTACTGAGGATCAGAGGATAAAGGTTCCTCTTCAAAATGTCGTGATGGACGAAGATGAAGGTGATTATCAAGAAGATGGAGAGGATAATATTCACTGCGTTGGGGATGATACATGGAAGTCTTATCTGACACAACATGATTATGAAGAGGCATCAATGATTGAACAGATAGATGAATTTTTTGCTGATGATGGTCTTTTTCAAATGGAAGAGAAGAACATATATAATCTCAGATCTAAGTCTAATACTGCCCAACAGAATGCACCAACTTCTCCTAAGAAGATCGTTGCCCCTGTCAAGCAAAAGGATTAGATATCAGAGAATCAACAACAACCTCTTCAAAAGTAAACACACCTACTCCTCCAAAGAAGACCGTTGTCCTTGCCAAACAAAAAATTCAGAAAAATCAGACCCCTAGTGACCAACAAAGTGTTTTGAAAGCTCCTTCAAATGAGGTAAAAGTCTCTGATAAAACCTCTTATTCTTTCAATTTTGAGGTTGAAATACAGAAAATTAAAATCCCCATCCCTTTGGTTGAGTTAATGAAGAATGAAACATTCAAGAGAGATATCCTCAAAGATCTTGACCCCAAGTTCATATCCCCCTCTGCTGATATTCTTAATATATATGATGACAAGCCAACCATTATTTTGGGCCAAATGATAGAAGATAGAGATGATCGCTGTCCACCTTTTTATATCTCTTTGAACATTCATGACAAAACACTACATAACTGTCTGTTAGACTCCGGTGCTTCTCACAACTTAATGCCAAAGGCGGTAATGGATGAGCTTGGGTTAAAGATTACCAAGTCTTACCATGATATTTTCTCTTTTGACTCTCGGAAAGTTAAATGTCTTGGAATGATCAAGGACTTGGCTGTAACTTTAACCCAAGCATCTATGAAAACTATGGTTATGGATGTAGTAGTAGTAGAGATCCCGCCTAAATTTGGATGTTTGTTATCAAGATCGTGGATGAAAAGGCTATGTGGCACTCTTCAAATAGACCTCTCATATGCTACTATCCCCATTGTCGGAGGAGTAAACAAAATATTATACAGGGAGTCACATCTTGCATATGTTATCAGTGATGAACAAAATCTAGCCAACCATCCTATTTATTCAATTGACACAGGTATGGGATCTTGCATATTACAAATTGATGATTCATTACCAGATTCATTGTTTCTTAGGAAGCCCACAGTTCAGTCCACATAAATAACAAAAGACGACCTTTGGACCATGTTCTTTGATGGTGCTTGTACTAAAGAATCAATAGGAGCAGGGGTGGTGTTAATTTCTCCTTCGAAGAAAACTACTCATTTGTCCTTTAAACTTGATTTTAAAGTGACTAACAACATTGCAGAGTATGAGGTGCTGCACTTGGGATTAAATGCAACCAAAGAGATGAAGATTCAAAGACTACAGGTATTCAGAGATGCAGATTTAATCATTCAGCAAGTAAACAAATCCTTTCAGGCCAAACATGTTAGGCTGAAAGCCTATAGGGATGAAGTTTTGAGAGCAATCCATACTTTTACAGATTTCAAAATTTCATATATACCCAGAACAATGAATGAATTGGATGATTCATTAGCTATGTCAGCCTGTGCTTTTATACCTCCTCTTCCCCCTAAATTGAATTACGAAATCCAAGTAAAATATAGGCCATCACTCCCTGACAATGTAAAGTTTTGGAAGGTTTCCGAGGATGATGCCGAACTCACTAGATTTCTTGCAGTAATAGATGAGTTTGCAGATTTGCAAATTGATTTGGAAAATGAACATGATGAGGAAGCTAAGAAGCCAAAGTTCAGAAGTAAAATTGCAGCACATGAAATAGTTCAATTGTCCACTAACAGAATCCCTAAAGGGTTGGTCTCTTTAGAAAAGATTTTTGATAATAACGATGTGGATGTCAAAATGGAAAAGAAAGAAGAGGACTCAGAAGTTTTTCAGTATAATGTAGCCAATGAACATGATCCTAAATATGTCAACTTAGCTTCCCATCTGGCTGAAGAAGAAAAGGCTGATTACGGTGAGTTGTTAAAAGAATTTGCTGACATATTTGCTTGGCAATATGATGACTTAAAGACATTCAACACTGAGATAATTCAACACAAGATTCCCTTAAACAAAGATACAAAACCATTTAGGAAGAAACTTAGATCTTTCAGTCCTATGTTGCTGCCTACCATGGAAAAGGAGATAAAAAAGCTATTGGATGCCCGAATTATTATACCCCTCAGATACTCAGATTGGATTGCTAACCTTGTACCTGTCAGAAAGAAAAATAGAGAGATCAGACTCTGTGTGGATTTCAGAAATTTGAATAAGTGTTCTAGGAAAGACAACTACCCGCTGCCCAAGATGGAACATATTTTACAGAAGGTGTCAGGATCAAAGGTGACATCCTTTATTGATGGGTTCTTCGGATACAATCAGATTGCTGGCCATCTGGACAATAGAGAAAATACTGCCTTTACCACTCCATGGGGTGAATTTATGTACGAAAAGATGCCTTTTGGATTGATGAACACAGGAGAAACATTCCAAAGGGCAATGGACATTGCATTCGTTGAAGAGAAAGACAAATTTGTCTTGATATATCTTGATGACATAACTATTTTTTCAAGCAGCCATGAACATCATTTGCAACACTTGAGAAAGACATTCCTAAAATGCCGAAGGTATGACATTTCTCTTAATCCTAAGAAATCTAATTTTGCACTCAAAGAAGGGAAATTGCTTGGACATATTGTTTCAGCTAATGGGTGAGGATTGACCCAAAAAGAGAAGAAGCCATTAAAAAATTGTCTCTTCCTAGATCAAAGAAGGATATTCAGTCTTTCCTTGGAACTATAAACTTTATCAGGAGGTTTATAGCAAAATTTGCAGAACTTAAAAAGCACATCACTTGTATGTTAAGAAAGAATTCTGAAGTGAGATGGACTGAAGAAGCTAAACACTCCTTCAATGCTATTAAAGAAGCCATTATGATAGCCCCTGTTTTAATCAGCCTTGACTTTGACAAGGAGTTTTATATCTTTTCATTTGCTTCAAAAGACACAATTGCAACTGTACTATTGCAGTGAAATGTTGATGATCAGGAGCAGCCAGTCGCCTTCTTCAGTAAAGTCTTGAGAGATGCTGAAGTGAAGTATGAATCGTTGGAAAAAAAAGCATATGCACTCATCAAGTCATTAAAAGCATCCGGAGTTTACATCCTTCAAGCCAAGGTAATAGCTTATGTACCTTCAAGCTCAGTTAAAGATATGCTTATACAACCCGACATAGATGGAAAAAGGAGTAAGTGGATATCAAAGTTAATTGAATTTGATGTTGAGATCAAGCCAACAAAACTTGTGAAAGGTCAAGGCCTTGCCAAGCTTCTTGCAGAAGACAATTGTAAGTTTCTTGAGATAAATTTGGTAAGTGTAAATGCAGAAAATATTTAGTCTTCAGAGGACAAATGAAGTGAGAAATTGCAGGTTTCAGCTCACCTAGTAAACTGTGAATGGTATAGCCACATCTTATATTTTCTGCAGACTTTATCAGTTCCTTCAGATTTGACAAGAACACAAGGGAGAGCCTTAAAGCTCAAAGCCATGAATTTATGCATTAATGACAACTTATTGTTCTGGAAAAATCCAATAGGGATACTATTGAGGTGCATAAACCAAGAAGAATCAACTAGAATCATGACTGAATTTCATAATAGTGAGTGTGGAGGACATAATTATTGGAAGACTACCGCACATAAAATCCTAAGAGCTGGTTACTATTGGCCATCTTTATTTTCAGATGTGTGTGAATTTGTGAGAACATGTGACAAGTGCCAAATATTTGCAGGCAGACAACAACTAAAATCTCTCCCCCTCAGACCTGTTGTGGTCACAGGTCCTTTCCAACAATGGGGTCTGGACTTCATAGGTGAGATTCACTTGCCTTCTAGCAATCAACATAGATGGATCCTTGTTGCCACTGATTATTTTACCAAATGGATTGAGGCCATTCCTACCAGAAATGCCAATCACATTGTCATCATTAATTTTTTGCAAGAAACATATTCTCCAGATTTGGTTTCCCTAAGAGAATAGTCACCGATAACGCTGCTACATTTAATGATAAACACTTGGTAAAATTATGTGAA
The DNA here is from genome assembly GCA_009831015.1 of Picea engelmannii. Classification (NCBI taxonomy): domain Eukaryota; kingdom Viridiplantae; phylum Streptophyta; class Pinopsida; order Pinales; family Pinaceae; genus Picea; species Picea engelmannii. The sequence goes on from ML789551.1 coordinate 280,643, forward strand.
GAGATGGGAATTCAACTAGTACATTCTACTGCTTACTATCCACAAGAAAATGGCTTAGCTGAGTCATCGAATAAGAGTTTAGTCAGAATAATAAAGAAATTGCTTGAACAAAATACCAAAGGCTGGGATTCCAAGTTGAAATTTTCTTTGTGGGCTGACAAGGTTACAAATAAAAAGTCAATTGGTACATCCCCCTTAAAGTTAGTATATGGCATCAAAGCCATCTTCCCTGTTCAACTTGCACTGCCAGTTGTAAGGTTTTTACAAGAATATGACTCCGAACCAAATGATTTAACTAGGAGGATCCACAATCTGGTAGAGTTGCAGCAAGATAGAGAGCAACTTCTGTTAAAGACAGAGTTACACCATAGGAAGATGAAGAAAATTTTTGACAGGAAAGTTAAGGCAGATACTTTCAAAGCAGGGGAGATGGTTCTGAAATGGGATGCAACAAGGCAAGAAAAGGGAAAACATGGAAAATTTGATGCTCTCTGGATAGGTCCATTTTTTATAACAACAGTTCAACAGAATAATACCTTTGTCCTTCAAAATCTTGCAGGTGAAGAAGTAGTAGGTGGCCCTTTCAACGGGCGTTTTCTGAAACCCTACTTTTCATAAGGCTTTTCTTAAAGCCTTGTTTTATTTGTACATATTCTTTTCAGTTTTTGTTTTTGTTTTGTCTCTTCAATAACTCCATGCCAATGGTACTGAGTAAAACCATTTTCTATTTCAAGTTGTAATAAATGCTACTGAGTCTAACTAGGTTCTTGGTGAGCTCATAGGGAGGTATCCATCCCAGTTGGAGCCAAATGTTAGCTCCCAAAATGAATCAGTCAATTTGTTCCATTTTGTAGGTGATAGCGTGGTCATTAATAGGATTCTATATAAATTTTTAGATTATAGAAGTGTCAAAACATAGGATTTAAGATTTTACCCTAGAAATAAGTTGATCCTCAAAAGGTTGTTTTAAAATTTTGTGAAAAAGCTTTTCAACAGCTAACATATGTTGCGAAGTTGATGTTAGCTGGTGAAAGCCTCGGGTTTCAACGGTTAAGGTGTACTCCCCGCAGGCAAGCAAGCTGGTGAAAGCACTAAACACAGATTTCTCTTCAATGATTCCAGAAATAAAAAAGGGACACGCTCGACACACGTCACACAATCATTATGGCAAGCTATTCAAAACAAATGATGATGATACTGTTTGCTCACGTTTTAACAGGACATTATGGCGGATCGTGCTCACGAATTGTGTGCGACAACAATGAGAGGGTTTGAGGTGACGAACTCTCAATCATCATTGGAGACACGGGAGAAAGTACCAGCCATCCGGTGACATCAAATCAACATCTCTCGTTTTGAACTTGCGGTGTTCACAGGCAATATGATATGGTTTCATTTTCTAATTGGTAACACATAAAGATTTCACCAGCGCCATCCTTTTCTGTATCAAGAAAATTACTGTGTCAACCGTGTGCAAATCGACCGATGTTCAAGTCGCAGATGGTGAGGAAGTGAAGTGGGTTGCTGCTGAGGAAAGAGTTAGATAATCTATCATTTTTGTAGTCTCATCTAGATGTGCAGAAGCGTTTCTTAGACGCAGGATGCATGACTTATGTGGAAAATTTACAGCATGGTTATCACCAGGCGACAACAGAAGTCTTTTCCGAGTCATATGATGGAAATAAAGCCAATGTGGACTCTCTAGAGATGATAATTGATGAAGCTGCCATCGCTACAACAACTGGCTTACCCAGAACATGCCAAAGTTGGTTTAAAATGACAGTGACTAAGAACTTAGATTTTAGGGTATACCTCAAGGCAAAATTCAGAAGCATAACCTGGAAGAAAAGCATCCCTGTTTCTTACCCGGAAGATGAATGGCAAGATCTGTTCAAAGGCATTCAACTTTACTTAACCTCAGAAGGCAGGTATGACAAGTTAATGTTATACCATTTCAGACTTCTAGATCACTTCACAGGGAAGACCCTTCTGAATTTGCCTTTCTTCCTTCACAAGAGACTAACCAAAGTATGTAAGAAGATCAGAGCCAAACCTCTAAGCATAAAAAATTCCCTTTGTCATTATGGCCTGATCAAATTGATCATTTTAGAGGAATTGGGACGAAGAGAAATAACTTGGCAACACTTTCTTTTCTGGGAAGGTTTCGAGACCCAAACTCAACCTATAAATGAGCATAAGAAAGCAGGGAAAAAGAAGTCAAATCCTCAGAGCAGCTCAAGGAGGAGGAGAGCTCTCCCAAGACCACCAGAGGACAATATTTCTAGCATAAAGCCCAAGAGAGCAAAGAAGAAACTAGATTTTGAAACAAACTCAGAGCAATCCACAGTGAAAAAGACAATTGTTCTTAATTTGCCATACACAGATTCAGATACAGAGCCAAAAAGGGAAGATGAAATCCCAACCATCAAAAGTCCAGAGCACTCCATGGAAATTGCACAGGACTATGAAGATTTTACTCCCATAGATGAAGGTGAAACCTCAAGAAATAAGAAATCAAAGAAATCACAAAAGATTAAAGAGCTGAAAGAGGTAGTAGCACAACAGAAGGTTCTGGAAAGAGTGATAAAGGAAAGATACAAAGCCTTATCAGAAAATTTTGCAAAGACAAATGCAGCTTTTGAGAAGCTAGCTCGTGAAAGTGTTAAATAAAAAAAGAGGAAGAAGAAAACCACCAAGGATTATAACAGCTTATGGTGGTTAGCAAAATGCCTCAAGAGGAAAATCAAGAAATTGAAGGAAAAGATTAATAGACATCCAGATTTACAGGTACTGGCCTAGGTTGTTGTAAATTTGCAGCGAGAGAAATCAAAAGAACACTGAGTTTTTGATGAAACAACAGTTTTGAATATAAAGGGTTTCCTTTTTGACCAAGACAGAGCTTTCACCAGCACATAAGGCGAAATTATAACCAGTTATCTGATGAAAAGCAGAGCTTTCACCAGCTAATTAGCAGATCGTAAGGCAAAATAGCTGGTGAAACCACAGAAAGAAAATTTTGGAAAGTTAAGTTGGAGCAAAGCGATTTTGGAGTGATTAAGAGGGTAAGGAAGTATCAAAGGATTAATCACCAAATCAAGAAACATTCAGTATCAAAGATTCGTGGAGATTTTGGGATCGAATGTTAAAATTGGTCAACTAAAGTTTTGGTTACAGTTGTTGAAATATTTCTAGCCACATAAGACATGTGTCTTTTCCCTCCATGACAGATCAGAGTCATAGAAGTGATGAAGACCAGATGTCAAAGATCAACAAAGAACACAGTTCGAGTCCTAGGAACTAGTTCTTTGATTATCCAATTGTATTTAGTTAGTTTTACTTTCTATATTTAGATATACAGTTCCAAATTTCCAGGATCTAAGACTTGTTGTAAAGGCTATAAATGCCTATCTTTTTAAGATATGAGGGTTCAATCTTGGATACATTTTTTAGCTACTGTAATAGACTCTTGTTTTGATAATAAGAATCACAGTCTTCTTTTTCCCTCAATATCAGATTTGTTCATATACTTCATCATTTTATTCTTTACTTCAGTTTGTCTTAGCTTCTAAAGACTGTCATCTCTTTATTAAGCTCATAAACTTGAATTAAAGAACTTCTTTCTATCTTGTATGACCCTGCACATTGTTGTATTTGGTTATCTAGATTGGTATTCTTCATCCCCTGTTCAGAATTTTCTGTCTGATTATTGATTTCTAAAAGCACTGTCTTATTCGAATGCATGATAAGTGGTCCATTTCACTAGCTATTGAGTTATCTCATTGTTCTAAGCATACCTAATTTATCATATTCTTAAGTTACCAAGCATCTTTGGCCTACAACCCCGAAGAATTTCTTGGAGTGATAATGTCACTAAAGTTGGGAGCTTTGTTGGGGCAACACAATACCTATAGAAGTTCATAACGTCCTTTTCAGTAGTAGATATGCCACTACATGCCATAACAAAGAGTGGTAAGAGTTTCCATTGGGGAAAGAAACAACATAAATCTTTCAATGAGTTGAAACAGAAGATTAGTCAAGCACCGTCTCTTACATTAACTAACTTACAAAAGCCTTTCAAATTGGAGACAGATGTAAGTGGATATACAATGGGAGCGGTTTTGATGCAGGGAGGTAAGTCGATATGCTATCATTCTAAAATGTTTCATGGGGGAGTATTGAACTACCCTACATATGATAAGGAATTGTATGCCCCAGTTCAAGCTATTAAGAAATGGAAGCAATGTCTAATGGGGAAGGAAACCATTATCCACATTGATCATCGACCATCGTAGTATTTGTAGGCCTAGAGTAAGCTTCAACAAACTAGACAATACAAGTGGATGGGATTTTTGCAACCAGGGATGATTTTAAGGATGAAAATTTATTTTAGAATGTAGAAACCTTGGCGATTCTTACTAATCCTTCTTATGCCAACTTAAAATGTTTGGTGATATTTTTGTAAAAATATTCAAATTTCTAAGGATTTTATATAGTTTGTATTACATTTTGTTGATTTTTGAGGTAAAATAATTTTATTCTATAGAATTTGGG
>ML789551.1:334586-370155 GCA_009831015.1 Picea engelmannii
TTTTTGTTTGATTCCTGTTTGATTCCATTATTTTCAGTTTCCATGGTTGGTATTTTATAAGCTGCTTTCACTATTCAATAACGTTGGTTGCTTGTCCAATTAGTGATTTTGGTTTTTTTCCAATAGAAAATTTTCTCAATTATATTAGATATACAATTTGTTTACATATTTCAACCATATCTAGGATCGATACTAAATAGTATGCAGACCAGAATTGATCAAAATAGTACTAGGACTAAATCCCTATAACAATAGATCGAGAGTAGTACAAAGAGTTCACCCATCTCTATTACAAAAAACAAAAAGATCATATCTTAAACAAAAATTCTATAAAAGGCACTTAAATACACGAAGATAGCCCCAAAATCAATAAACTAGTGAAGACTAAGTAGTCTTTTGGGTCCTTCAATGCCATTGGTCCAGGGATAATAAGTTATTATGCATTCTAGTTCTCCTAGTGCCTATTTTGAAAGAAGATCTGCTTCCATATTGAAATTCTTGAAAATGTGTTCAAAGCTGACAGAATGAAAATGTTTGATTAAGTCCTTTATTCTGGATTTCCATCCCTCGATTGCGCAAACCTGAAGCCTGCCTCTGTTGGACAACCAATCTATTATAACTTTTGAATCACCCAATATTTGAAGATGATGTAGTGAGAGATGAGATGCCAGCATGAGAGTAGCCCAAGCACCCATAAGCTTCGCTCTTGTGTTTGTGCCTCTGCCACAATTATAAACCCATCTTATGACTGTTAAATCTGGTGTTTTTTAAATTCCTCCTACTCTGCATGATGTTCCATCAAGCTGAGCCGCCCCATCGAACCATGCTATAGTTGTATTACTTAGCTGCGGGATCAGTATATCTCTCGGGGGTCTATCCTTAATTTGAGCTAAGACTCTATTTTGGAGTGCCAAAGTCTTAAAAATCATTACATGGAGAGATGTAGTGGTATCCTAAAAAATGGCTTTGTTCCTCTCTAACCATAAAAGCCAACAGATATGAACAACTATTGCAGATGGGATTGTCTTATCCTCATACCAATTCTTAAAGCATTCTGACAAGTTATTACCTTTCCAGCTATTTTTAAAACCTTAATCAATAATCACTTTCTCCCAAACCAACTTGGTAAAGGGGCACTGCTGAAAAAGATGAAATATGTTTTCAGAATCTTGTTTACACAGGTAGCATTGACCTGGACCTTCCCATCCTCTTGATTGAAGGCTATCCCAAGTGATAATTTTACCTTCTGCTGCCAGCCAAATAAATAGTTTGATTTTTAATTGAATGTTCCATTTCCAGATAGACTGCTTCCAACCACCAAGTTTCCTCAGGTTCTTTGTTGAAAATATGGCCCAATAAAAAAAATTAACTGTGGGATATCCAGAGTTATCCCCACCTATCCACATCAAATAATCTTCAATATCATGTAGGTAAGCTCCAAAATAAAAAAGGGCTCATCTAAATTGGTCCCATTCTGTGGCTATGTCACTTGTAAAGCCCAGTTCATTGTTGCTATGCCAAGAGGAGGATGATAGATGACTGTCGAAATGCCTCCTGGTCTGAGCAAGAGTGAAAATGTTCTGAAGATTAAGAGCGGACAATAGATTATTTGAGAGGAAGGACTTTTCTCCCATCCCAAGAATATTGTCTTTTCCAAGAGCGATGAGTTGACCTAATCCTGGATTCCAATTTAACGAGTGGGTGATTAAGTGAACATATTTCAATAGACCACCCCAAATTCTTGATGTCGCCTTTTGGTGGAATGTTTGTTATCTGAACCAATTTTTAATTGTCGTGTGAAAGATATACTTATCCTTAATAACTCTATGCCATATTCCAACACTCGATAAAACTCTTCAGAGTGATTTCACAGCCAAAGCTTGTTTGAAGTCAAACATATTTCGTAAACCCCAGCCACCAAATGACTTTGGTAATGAAATTTGTTCCCATTTGCAAAGATGGAAGTGATTAGAATCAATGTTTCATTTCCAAAGGAAATTAAACATCATTTTTCTCAAAGTATTTAAGACATAGGATGGAATAACCGCCAATGACAACCAGTATACAGGCTGGCTTTCTAAAACATACTTTAATAAGGTGAAAAAACCTCCCAACGACAACCATCTGTAACACCAATTATCAAATTTTTTTTTCCATTTTTTTAATCAACCAGCTCTAGTCTTCAGCTCATTGTGGCCCAGTCTTAAGAAAAAAACCAAGATATTTGAAACCCGATGCAAGATCAAAGAAAATATAATAAAATAGGGATTTGTAAGGTAATAAATCATGCTCCGATAAGCCTTCTTGAAGAATGGTGGTCTTGGTTGCATTCACCTGTAATCCTGAGGCCAAGCAGAAAGATTTTATAATCTTATCTATCTCCCACCATTCCTGCATAGTAGCATTAGTCATAATAATCACATCATCAACAAATAAAATATAGAGAATATTTATGGTTCTAGAAACTTTGATACCAACCAACTTCCCTTCCCTTTGACTTTCCTTTAATAACAAGCTTAATCCTTCCATAACCAGAATAAAAAGCAAGGGAGATAAAGGGCATCCTTGCCTTAATCCCCTTCCGCTTTTAAAGAAATTTGTAGCCTCTATGTTTATTAAAACTGCAAAGGATGTGGAAACAACACAACTCATAATCCAATTTTTCATCCTTAAGCCCAGACCAATTTGCAGAAGAATCATCCTCAAAAGATCCCAATTTATGCAGTCACAGGCCTTCTAAAGGTCCAATTTTAAGACTAAAGATTTTAATTTCTTTTTTCTTTAATGTTGTGGACACACTCATGAACTGTTCCAATGGCATCATGGATCCGTCTACCTTGTAAAAGACCCAATTGCTCCTCAGAAAGTGATCTGGACATAATCAACTTAATTCGATTTGCTATAATCTTAGAAATGATTTTATAGCAGAGATTGCAAAGTGAGATGGGTCTGTAATCCCCAAAGGTAAGTGGCTTATTCACTTTGGGGATTAAGGCAATGAAAGTCGAGTTTAAGTCGCCTGAAATAAAGCCTTTTAATCTTGATTCTTCAACCATATCGAGGAGATCCCCCCCAACTAGATCAAAGAAATGGATAAAACATTCAACAGTCCAGACATCCGGCCCTGGGCTCTTATCAACTTTGAAATTGGCTAAAACTTCTCTTATTTCCCCCTGAGAGGATCAACCCTCAGGGGACCAACCAGTAAAGAATTCTTAATAGCCTGACACTCTGTAATCACACCGGTAGGAATATAACCCCCCTTGTCAACTATATGTGACACATCAACTTTTGTTGTAGTAAGCTTTAGCCACTCAGAGGAATTTAGAGCGTCATGTTCCCATAATGACAGAGAAGAAAATAGAGCAGGACAAAGAGATTTTAACTTACCCTTCAACGAACCCTTTGATTTTTAAAGGTTGGAGTCATCCTGTGCCATGTGTAAGGGTCCTTTTCCGTAGAAACTAGTGTCTAGGGAGGAATCTGGAGCACCATTTAAATGATCAAATACTTTTGGTTCATCGACCCCAACATCAAATCCTTTACAATCCCGCCACAGGTGGCTTGTGCTATGACAGATGTTGCATCTAAAGGGAATGCCTAAGTAGTCCAGACGTTGAAGAGTGTGTTGACCCATCCACTCAATCTCAATGGATTCTAGAACCCTGAGATGGATATCCATTTCAACCAAGACTCGACTAATTTTTCTAGAAGCCGTTGAAAGAGAAGCTATATCAATCATAATAAACTTGCCGAGTGAGTTTCCAATGGCCCGCAACACCCCTTCGTTCCAAAGGTGTAACGGTAATCCCGATAATAGTACCCAAAAGTGTCTAAGGGAGAAATACTCAATAACCGGATCAAAGGCCACCCGCCATCTCTTTAACATGAGGTTGTTGCCTCCATTAACCCATCTATTCTCCAGTAATAGTGAAACGTCTTCCGGAGATTTACATAAGAAACCTAACCATCATTTGGAAAGGTAAAGAACTTCTGGGGTGTATCCTAACAGTAGCGACCAAACATTTTCCACCAAAACTGGAAGAGTTTCCTTGCACAGGTTCTCGTAAGAAAATCTCCCAACCAAGCCGCATAATGCCATTCTGCACGTCTCCTCCAGACCAATGTCTGAACATAAAACCATATGTTTCGTCACCTTATTGGATTTCCACTGTCTTCGACATTTTCGAGGTAGTAGTGCAGTGCTAGCTACCTTCCTACTGTAACCAGAGAAGCCACCTCCTCTGTCTTCAACTCTCGGGCTACTCCTAGTGTTATGCTTCTGCACCTCCAGTAAGGATTCCGACAAACTAGGAAGGTAGTCTGAGAACGAGGGAGAAATACTAGTTCTGGGAAGAGGGAAACTCAGTTACCGAGAAAGGTAATTAATGAGGTTAATAAAGAAGCATAGCTAGTTTCCAAAGTCACCAGCCATCCAACTTCCTACTAGCTGAGCGTCTCTACTAAGGCGTAAACTCAGCTAAATGGGGAGACAATTGTCGAGCAAATGAAACGCCAAATAAGAGTATACTAAAACCTAAATAACAAAACACAGAAGAGAAATAAAGCTAAAGATAACTCCCCACTAACACAGCCTCCATCACTATGGATCCCTCGTTACAGGAAGACGACCCTGATGCAGTAACAATACTTCCTGCCACAACCCAATTCGAAATTTCACTCCTTAGTTTGTCATTTTCTTCCTTTTAAAATTAGTGATTTTGGTTGACCCAACCATTTGTCACCCGTTGCATTAATCTGAGTGTTTTCTGTAATTAAACGGGATAGTAAATGTTGTTAATCCTCTCTAGCCTCACGGTTGTTAAGGCAACCATTCAGAAGGATGTTGAGAGTTCGAATCTCTCTCTGCAAGAGAATCCATACGAGCAGCGATACTTTATAGTACCTTAACGTTTTGTCTAATCACTCGACTTCTTTATAGTACCCTAGTCACTTGACTTCTTTATAGTACCCTAACATATGCAACTTTTTTATCATAATTATTTTATATATTTATAATTATTTTATTATTTTATTAAAAGTAAAATTAAGAGAAAGTCATGAAGACTCGACTTTTTTACAGCACTCTTATATATAAAAAAAAATTAAAAGTGATGTAATTTTTAAATTTTTTTACATATTTATACTTCTTTCATTATTTTATTAAAAGTTAAATTAAGAGAAAGTTAGGAAGACTCGACTTTTTTTACAGCACCCTTATATATAAAAAAAAATTAAAAGTGATGTAATTTTTAATTTTTTTTATGAGAATATTTTTACATATTTAAATTTATTTGACTATTTACTATTTTATTAAAATTAAAACTATTTTATTAAAATTAAAATTAAAAATCTAAAAATAAAAGATATGGAAAATAAGAAGCACGACAAAGATTAAAAAAAAAAATAGGTATAAAGAAGTTGGTAAATTAACTTTAAATACTGATTTTATTCACCTATGAATAAGCTTCATGAAATGATACATGAATTTTATTATATTTTTGTGTACTACATTTTTCTTCATTCCTTAATAAATGGTATACATCAATGAAGATTCACACCCTTGCTCACATATTAGACCATGGTAGAACAAAGATGAGTTTAAGTGTTGTAAGGGTTGAATTACAACATGCAATTTCTATGTTTGTATTTGGGTTTTTATTGAAAAAATGTGTCCACAATATACTTCCATTTGTTTATGAATTTGGGTTTTTGGATCAAGTAGTTTCCCTCTTTCTTACTCATTTCGCAGTTGTTTATGATTTTGTATCATCTTCATATTAATGCATATATTTTCATAATAGCTCTCTGATTTATGTGGACATGTTCTTATTATTTGAAACCCAAAAGAGCTTGTAATTTATGAGTGTAATATCCTAATTTTGACCTCTGGAATGTATTGCATTATATTATGTATATATTGTAAAAGCGATTTTAAATGACATGAGTCAAGCCATGTGAGCTTAAATAATGACCTCGTTTGTAAATGATGTAAATATTCTAGTATCAATTCTTAGTGCAAAGCTCAAGAGCAAGCCCGAATTAGTGAATGGATATGCAAGTAAATGATGTAAATATACTTCTATGGACTATATGATAGGATTGTTGTGGTAAGCTCAAGCTATGTAAATATTAATGTTGGAATATAATATATAATGGTCCAAGATGGTTGTGGAAAGAACGAGAGGGGTTATGATTCCACTAAAGGAGAAGAAGGGAGGGGGTCCATGGGAAATTAAATCCTCTATTTCCATGTGTCATCCTTAGAACTCATCTCTTTTCCACCATGTACCTTAAATGAAAACATCCACCTCATTTAACTTGTTAAACCAATCATTCAATGCATGTAAGAGGTTGGTGGGGAATGTTGATGCTCAAGATGAACTAGTCAAGCACAACAATCAAACACCCTTGCAAGGATCTCAAAGGGAAAAAGTAGGGATGGAAATTCATAGTATGCTTAAAGTCTTAAAGTAGCCAACTACGGGTTAGATTTATTAGTCAATCTAGTTAGCAAATTTTTTCCCCTTAATTATACAAATTCTCCAGTTATGTGTGCAATTTTTTTTTAAAGTGTGCCTTATGTTAGTGATTGCTTCCATCTAAAAGTGCAATTAAAATATAAGCCTAGTTCTAAACATCTACATAAACTAGCTAAACACATAAATACACTAAAAATGTGTAACCAAAGAGTTATGTTAGATGTTATTCAATTAATAAAATATTGTAGCATAAGAAAATATGAGTAAATATAATGTTGGAATATGAAAATTGGATTGCATGCACAATACTAAATGTAAACAACAAATAATGTTAAATTCCAAAACTGTGCCTTTATGCAATTGCTTATTAGAAATTGGTTGTTGTAATCATAAAAAAACTATTCATAATCAGTGACAATATAATGCATATACACAGCAATTAGTCAAGCAAAAAAAAGCCGAAATAAAATTGCAAACTAGAAAAACAAATAGAATACATAGAGAAAAATAAGTGCAAGCATGTCCCAAAATATTTATTTATTAATAAAGGTTTATGTAGAGTTAATAGTAACCCAAGTAGTCCTAACAATTGGCATGGCTTCCAGTAAACAAGATGGTTATGAGACCTTATGTTGTTCAAACCAACTTAAAGCCAAATGAGATGAAGCCCTAGACAACATAGAGCCTTTACTAACCCCACACAGATCATTTAAAGGGTATCTACATTCATCACAGTGTTAATCATATAGACATTTGAAGAGAAATACACTCACAAATCAAATAAATAGAATTTATTTCCAGAAGGAAGCAACTATGCTTCCACCCTATTGTTGGACCTTATATTGTAGCATGTTTTCCATTGCTAACATTATTAGGTTATTGAAAGACTGAAAGAATTAACGTGTAACATCCCTCATATAATCCCTATTTTAATTAATGTTTAATGTAGATATAATATGTGGCTATGACCAAGCGATGTAATATGTGAATTGTATTTCTATGTTTTAATAATAAAATGTGATGTAAGTTGCTAAGGCGATATAGATAGATATGGGGTTGAATTAATTCACAAGAGAGGGGAGATTCTAGGATAATGGTCAAGAGGGATCCAAGGGGGAATTACCCATGTATATTAATTCAACTCATTTTCCTAATTTTGCTATTGGTATATGAACTTTTCAGTTTTTGATTGAGTGTTCCCAAATCCAATCATTGAATACATGAAAGAGGGTGGGTGTGAGTAGTCACATCCCATAGTTATTGGGCACATGGGGGTAGAGTACAATTAGCTTGGGGAAGTGTGTGAGTCAAGAAAGGAAATACAAAGGGAGGAAATTCATATGGGTTGGGACAACAATTTTTCACAATGAGTTTTTGTACACAAGGAGCAAGTAGAGAGCAAGAAAGAGAGCTTGGAGCTAGTGCAACCATGGAGCACAAATTCTAGAGCACGTTGGAGTGTATTTGGAGAGAATTAGATCTGAAGACTGAAGAGTCGGGTTGTCAGGCCTGAAGAGTGGACTTCTGAGTGAGTTGCATGAAAACGACAAGTGTTTGCTGGAGTTTGTTGTTGTTTTCTAGTGTTTGCTGGTAGTTTTCCTGGCAACAAATTCCCTTGAGTTCCCAGTTGGGATATTCCTAGCTACTTGTGCTAGAGAGACCCTGATAAATGAATGGGACACTCGAGGGACTGAGATCAATGAAGGAGTACATTCCTTGGGTTGGGCAAGTCAAGAGGAAGAGAGCTGGTGGAAAATCAGGATAGTTGTAGGAGAATACCAGTGGGTTGTGAATTTTCAAAGTTGTGAGTGGACAGTGAGAGACCACCCTCTTTTGTGGATTACTAGCCTTAGATCGGGAGTGATTGGTTGTTGAGATTTGGAACAATCAGTTTATGATTGGGTGGAACGTACATCCCAACCAACTGGTTGCAGAACAATTTTAAATGATAAGTGTTTGATATGTTTTATGTCTTGTATTTATGAGTTAAATTGTTGTGCATGAACTCTGTGTATTTGAGAATTATTTATATGTTGTAGTGTTGAGTAGCTTGGCTTCATTTCATGTCTAATTTAGAGTGTTGTAGATGCATGAAATTAATTGTAATAAACAACAGTTAAATCTATATGTAAATTGTAGCTGGAAGCTACAAGAATTTATTTAGATAGCATAAATTTCATTTTTGTAAGTTTTCTACACTGTAATGTCCCTCGGTTGGGCTAGGGGACGTTACATTGTGGTATCAGAGTTTTTGGTTCAAATATAAGGCTTGTATCGGCTCGAACCAGTACAAATTTGACAAATTCGTTGTTATAGTTTTTGTCTGCGACGAATTTGGAGAAAAATGATGAAAAATCGGAGAGAAATCCTCAAATTTGCGAGCAAGATTTGAGTTTAAATGACTCAGAGCTAGTTAAAAGATTTAATGGAGCCAATATGCAAAGTTACAAAGCCAAATTCAACTTAGAATGGTCGAATTTCAAATTTTTATGGTTATTGTAGAGTTCTAGGAAATTTGATGAATCGACAGCTAAGATCGATTTTGATCTCGAGATCGAGATCCAGATCGACAACTAAAATTCATCATGATAAATTTAAACATTCATAAGGTTTTAGTCATTTGAAAGGTTGCATAGATCAATGACCGAGATTCAATTTCGAAGGTTTGTGAAGTGGAGCAGATCGACCATCTGTATTCATTTAGGTCGTTTGGAGTTCAGAGCATAATCGAAGACCAAGATTATCTCGAGTCAGAGATTGACGACCCAAATTCACCTAGGTTTTTGTCGAAATTTTCTAAGTGTTGGAAATTGCCAAGAGAAACGACCAACAGTCGACCGAAGTGGCAAAGAGTTCATTCGGCCAAAGGAAATTGTCGATGGCCAATGGTCGGGGGTCGACCGGATTCGAAGAAGTGTTTTTAGTCGCCGAGAGAAATCATTGACGGTCGGGTGTCAACCAAAATTAGCAATGTGTTTTCTAAAGTGCAAGATAAATCGACGATGGCCAATGGGCTAATGGTCGAGCATCAACCGAATTCAGCAAGGTGTTCGGGTCGTCCAAGAGAATCGACCGATGGTCATTGGAGAAAATAGGGTGATGACGTGTCATTCCATGTCATCATCCACGTGTCATGCCACGTCATCCAAGTTGACATCTCAGGATGGCATGTCATGCCACGTCAGCCCAGAAGTGGTCAACGGTCGACGGTAGGGTCTGCCAAACTAGAGAAGTATTTTGTCAATCGACAAGGATGACTGACGCTAGATGGGATAATGGTCGAGTGTCGGTCGAATTTGTAAGGATTTCCATTCACCAATGGAAATCTCCAACGACTAACGGTCGATGGTCAGATCGACCAATTTAGCATTGTGTGCAAAGTAGTTGTCAAAAAAATGGGCCAATGGTCGACGGTCGAGTCGGCAGGTTAGGAAAGGTGTTGTGCGCACCAAAGGAGAACGTTGATCATCAATAGCCAGTAGAGTCATATCAACGACTCTGAATTTACGCAATTTTGAGATCAACGACTTAGATTTAAGGGTTGTTAACACAGTAAAACAATCAATTTTATGCGAAATTTTGCAGTTTTTGAAGGTCATTAACTTCTAGGGATTTTTTTAGGGCCTAAACGACGTTTTTAGCCAATCAAAACCCACGAAAAAAAAAATTTGCATCTCAAATAAAAGAACTCGGAGAGAGCTATTCAATGATCTAAATTGTTCACAAAACAAAGCTCGTATGAGAAAGTTACAGCCAAAATAGTAAGGGTAAAATTTTGTCACCAAATTACTTCCAGAAGGCATAACTCCATGTTCAAAAGTTTGTTTGGGGTGCATGAGTAGTCTATGGAAAGTTTATGAACCATATAAAACATCCATGGATCCAAATTTTGGATATGGGTACGTAAAAATATGTAGGAAGAAAAAGAAGACACTTGTAGCATACAAGGATAAATTGGATAAAACAACCTAAACTTCTCCAAACCATAACTTTCAGCTCGGAGCTCGGTTTTGAGAAAACAAATAGTTGTTGGAAAGGTATTTAAGAGTAGAAGACATATTTCCAGCCAGAATTTTGAAAAGAGTAATAAAATTTTCTATAAATTAACAAAGAGATTTATGTAGCAGTAAAAGAGTGGAAATTGCAACATGTAAATGTTGTAACTTTTTGCTTAGAACTCAAAGTGAGGCGTGAGTACAATTGTTGGAAATTTGTTTCAAAGAGGAATGCATATAAGGAATCAAAATTTGAATTGATGCAATTTTTCCTTCATAAATTGATGAGGAATTAACCTATATTCTAATTGATGACATGTTTTATGTTATGCATGTTCTAACATTAATTATTACATGCATGTTTCTTAGATAATTAGAGGTACAAGAAAGAAACTTTGGTTCTTATATGAGGACTAGAGTTATGGATGATGCTCAGGGATCTTACATCCATGAGGAAGAGATCATAGGTCTGCATGTCAGCATGGGGAATGTTGAGACATAGTCAAATGGAAGAAGGGACAAGTAGGAGCCTGTCACTACGAGAAGCCTGCATAGGGAAGTGCAAAGCTATAGAGTTGATAAAGAAAGGATTATGGAGGCTCAAGAAGAGATACTTTAGAGCTTGAATATGTTGCTTAAGCAAGTCAACAAAGTCTCTGGCACAAAGTAAGAAACTAGTGTTAAATAAGTGTCAACGTCTAGATCCCATAGAAAAAGGGATGATAATGTAAATGATAGGCATTCAAGAAGCACGAGAAAGCTCCATCATTCTCCAAAGCAGTCCATTAGAAGAACACATGCAACTTCAAGGCCAGAGAGAAAACCAAGTGTGTCTCTTATCATGAGGCAAAGGATAAGGTCTAAGGTAGACATATTGCAAGGTGAACTCAGGAAAACAAGCCACCGACTTTCAATGATGAGCACAAGAAAGGAGAAGAGGTCGAGGTCGAGGCCTAGTTGTTGGAAATGAAGAAATATTTTCAGCTACATAATTACCCCTCAAGGGTAGAAGCTATAATTTCCACCTACCACTTGCAAGGAAAGACAACCATATGGTGGGCTCAGCTTAACCAAGCCAAGAATCTTGATGAGAAGAGGATCTCATGAAGGAAAGTTAAAGGATATTTCCATGAGAAATATTTATATGAGCATTACTATGAAAGGAATATGAAAGCGTTCTTTGAACTCAAGTTGGGAAGCATGACAATGGAGGAATATGAGAAGAGGTTCTTTGAATTTTTGAAGTATTTTGACTTCATAAAATATGAGAAGGTGAAAATCCAAAGGTTCATAAGTGGGTTACCCTCCTTCTATAGTGACAAGATTCAATATGATAACCCCAAAACCTTGGAGGAAGCCATAAGGAGAGTAAGGCATATTTATGAGAAAAGCAGAGGAAGGCCAGTTTTCCGAAAATCTTGGAATGACCAAATGAAGGGTAAAAATGATCAAAGGAAGAAATGTTTTAGGGCGCTCTTTTTCAAGAACAACTCCCAAGAAAATCAAGAAGGTCATTCATCCCAAGATGAGTACAAGATTGCAGATTCATTTGAGAAAAGGCCAAGGAAGTAACCTATACAATGTTGTAGATGTGAGGGAAATCATTTATATAGGGACTACCTTCACAAAGGAGTTAGAATGAGGACTATCTACAACATTCAGGAAGATGAAACAATGTAAGACATGGGAGGAAGAATGCCAAGGATTTATGCAGCCTTAGAGAATAAGCAAGCAAAATATCAATCTCCCATGATTGAAGTGGAAGGTAAGATTGATAACCAACCAATAGCAATTTTAATTGATTATGGAGCTAGCCATAGTTACATAAACTCTAATATTGTTGAAATATTTCACTTGCAAAGGAGTAATCATAAGAAATTTTGTTTAGTTCAATTAGCCAAGGGAGCTAAGAGAAAGATCAATGAATTGGTTAAAAATTGTCAAATAGACATTAATGGACTTAGTAAAAAGGTAGATGTAAACATCATACCATTGGGTTCATATGATTGTTTAATTGGCATGGATTGGTTGGAAACAGACCATGTTATCCTAGACTGTTACAACAATAAAATCACATGTCTTGATGAAGAAGGGAAACAAGGCAGGGTTCAAGGCATTCCAAGAGTTGTAATTGTTAGAGAAATTACAACTATGCAGTTGAAGAAGAGTTTCAGGAAAGGATGTCAAATTTTTACATCGCATATGGAAGAGGCAACCAAAGATAAACTGGAAAGCATCAAAGACCATCCAACCTTGAGGGATTTTGAAGATGTTTTTAGGAAAATCCTCAGATTGCCACCAAAGAGAAATATTGATTTCTCTATTGATTTGGTGCCAGGAGCTGCTCCAGTGTCCAAAACACCATACAAAATGGTCACAATGGAATTGAAAGAGTTGCAGATGCAACTTGAAGAGATTTTTAAAAAAGGGGTATATACGCCCAAGTGTGTCACCTTGGAGAGCCACGATTATTTTTGTGAAGAAGAAAGATGGAACCTTAAGGTTGTGTATTGACTTCAGACAACTGAATAAGGCCATAATAAATAACAAATACCCTTTTCCAGGAATTGATGATTTGTTTGATCAGCTGAAAGGTGAAATAATCTTTTCCAAGGTTGACTTGAGATCAGGTTATCATCAAGTGAGGATAAAGGAAGAAGACATCATCAAGACAACATTCGTGACAATATATGGGCATTATGAATTCATGGTAGTACCATTTGGACTATCAAATGCACCCGTTTTTTTATGTGGCTGATAAATGGAGTGTTCAGGGAGTACCTGGACAAGTTTGTGATTGTGTTCCTAGATGATATACTTGTCTACTCTAAGTCGGATGAGGAACATGAGAAACATTTAAGAATGGTGTTGCAAGTTTTAAGAGAACATAAATTGTATGTGAAGCTAAGTAAGTGTATACTTTATCAAAAGAAGATTCACTAATTGGGGCATATAATTTCAACAGAGGGGATAGCAGTCGATCCTGTGAAGATAGAATCCATTAGAGGATGGTCAGTGCCAAGAAATGTGATAGAGGTCAGATAATTCATGGGTCTTGTCGGTGATAGAGGTCAGATAGAGGTCAGATAATTCATGGGTCTTGTCTTGTGATAGAGGTCATAAAAGGATTTTCAAATATTGCAAGTCCAATCACTTATTTGCAAAAGAAGGGTGTGAAGTTCGAATGGACTTCCAAGTGTGAAGAGAATTTTTAGCAGTTGAAGGAAATATTGACAAGTGCGCCAATATTGAAGATTAGAGATATGGATGAATATTTTGTTGTGTGCACTGATGCATGCAAGGAAGGGCTCAGTGAAGTCCTTAGTCAAAAAGATTATGTGGTATGTTATGAGTCTAGAAAATTAAAGGAGCATGAGAGGAATTATGATACCCATGACTTGGAATTAGTAGAAATTGTACATGCATTAAAAATGTGGAGACATTACCTCATAGGTAAAAAAATTGAGCTAAGAATAGAGTTTTGTGGTATGAAACATTTGCTTGGGCAACCAACAATAAATGTCAAACAAACTAGATGGCTTGAATTCCTTAGCGAATATGACTTTGAAATTAAGCACATCAAAGGTAAGGAAAATCAAGTGGTTGAAGCACTTAGTAGGAAATATCATGAAGTACATGTTACAACGATTAGTATGTATAGGATTGATCTGAAAAATAATATTTTTGCAGTAGAAAATTAGATCATCAATATCTAAAAATAAAAGAGACATTGCAACAAGGAAATTTTCAGCAGAAATTTAATTTTTATGAGTTGAAAGAAGATAGGATTCTCATGTACAAAGGCAAAGTATATGTGTCGAATTCCAATGGGCTGAAAATGCAGTGTTGAAGGAAATGCATAATGTGTCATATGTTGGTCACCCAAGATATCAGAAGACAATTCCAGTTGTGAAAAGCCAATACATTTGACCAGGAATGAAGATAGAGGTGGCTAATTACATAACCAGATGTGTAGAGTGTTAGAAGGTGAAAACAAAGCATAGAAATCCAGCAGGTTTGTTACAACCATTGTCCATTCCAGAATGAAAGTGGGAATTTTACACAATTGATTTTATTACTAAGTTGCCTAGAACAATGAAACAACATGATTCCATCATGGTGGTGGATAAATTAACTAAGGCAACACATTTTATTCTGGTGAAGACAAAACACAAGGCAACAAATATTGCAGAGATATATATGAAGGAAGTCATTAGGCTACATGGGGTTCCTAAGACAATAGTTTCAAATAGAGATCCAAATTTTGTTTCCAATTTTTGGAAAGGTTTTTTCAAGGGCTTTGGGACAAATTTAAATCTCAGTACAACATATCATCTAGAGTCAAATGGACAAACAAAGAGGATTAATAGTATTATTGAGGACATGCTTAGAATGTATGTGATGGACCATCCATCAAAGTGGGAAGATTATATTCATTTGGTTAAATTTGCCTACAACAATGGGTATCATGCATCATTAAAAATGAGTCCACTTGAAGCATTATATGGAAAAAAAATGTAACACACCAGTAAGTTGGGCTAATCTAGCAGACAAAGCAGTTATCGAGCCAGATTTCTTGAAGGAAATGGAAGAGCAGATGGGAAAGATAAAGCAGAATTTAAAGGCTTCCCAAGATAGGCAGAAAAGTTATAGAAAAGAATAGAGTGTTTAGAGATTTCAAAGTGGGCAAACTTGTGTTCTTAAAAGTGAAGGAGAAAATAAGTTTGCTAAGATTAGGAAGTTTCTCAAAGTCGATAGCGGGACATTATGGACCTTTTTATATCTTAGAAAAGATAGGGTTGGTTGCATACATGCTAGCATTGTCTTCATAGATGAGAGTGCATAATGTATTTAATGTGTCATTATTAAAAAAATATGTGTCTGACCTTGACCACATAATTGATTGAAATGTGATCCAGGTGGAGCACAAAGGGGATTTTCGGGTGGAACCAATATGCATCCTAGACCAGAAAGTCAAACTGCTTAGGAACAAGGCCATAGGGTTGGTAAAGGTTCAATGGACATGCTACGGTCCTGAATATGCTACATGGAAGCATGAAGAAAACATGTGGGAAGAATACCAACAAATTTTTGACAATTTTGAAGAAAACAAAATGAAAAACTCCATTTTGAGCAACTAGAGTTCCAGAACCACATCTCAGAGTCCTAATCAACCTGTGTTGGTGACCTTGATAAAAGAATGGCTAATTCCTTGGCTTATCCCTGATAAATGGATATTACATCCCTTGGGTTAGCCCTGATAAACAAATGGTGCATTCCTTGGGTCAGCGATTTGAGAGGAACAAGAGATTGTGGTTGGAACTAATGCTAGAGTTGTGAATTTGCAGGATTTTATGTTCTAATTATTGTGATGTAAATTTTCATATATGTATATTGGTATAATGTGCACGGAGGATGATGAAAAATCGTAGGGGAGGGGGAATGTAACATCCCCACTATAATCCCTAATTTAATTAATGCTTAACGTAGATATAATATATGGCTACGACAAAACGATGTAATATGTGAACTGTATTTCCATGTTTTAATAATAAAATGTGATGTCAGCTGCTAAGGGGACATAGACAGAGATGGGAGATGAATTAATCCACAAGAGAGGGGAGAGTCTAGGATAATGGTCAAGAGGGGTCCAAGGGGGAATTAACCATGTATATTAATTCAACCAATTTTCCTAAATTTGTTATTGGTATATAAACCTTCCAATTTCTGATTGAGTGTTCCCAAAGTCAATCATTGAATACCTCTAAGAGGGTGGGTGTGACTAGTCACATCCCATAGTTATATTGGGCACATGGGGGTTGAGTAAAATCATCTTGAGGAAGTGTGTGAGTCAAGAAAGGAAATACAAAGGGAGGACATTTGTATGGGTTGGGATAACAATTTTACACAATGAGTTTTGTGCATGAGGAGCAAGTAGAGAGAAAGAAAGAGAGATTGGAGTTGGTGCAACCATGGAGGGAGAATTATAGAGCACTTTGGAGCCTATTTGAAGCGAATTGGAGCTGAAGACTGAATATCCAGGTTGTCATGCCTAAAGAGTGGACTCCTAAGTGAGTTTCACTAAAACAACAAGTGTTTTTTGGTAGTTTTCCTGGCAGCAAGTTCCCTTCAGTTCTCAGCTAGAGATTCCTAGCTACTTGTGCCAGAGAGACCCTGATAAATGAATTGGATTGATCCATATGGATATCGGTGGCCACCCAAATTTTCCAACTGGATTAAAACAGTTTTCTGACAATTTTGGCAATTTACTATTTTTAGCAGTTTTAACTTCCGAGGCCATTTTGAGGGCCTAAATAAAGGTTTTTCGGGATCGATTTCCTAAACAATATTTGAAGAAACCATTGAGCCCCCAAAATTAATCTCCTCGACGATACCTTTCCAACGGGCTATCACACGCCTAAAACGGAGATCGTATGCAAAAGTTACAACCCCGGGAAGTTGATGAACTAACTTACCCAAACAGGGCCCACATGACTTTTGGCACTTCATCTCCTAGGGTTAGGTTTTTGGATGTCTAGGGTTTTTGGTATTATTGTTTATTGTAAAAGGTCCTTCAGATCCTCATTGTAATCTTCTTCTTACAAATGCGCGTAGCCGTCACATCTCTTCTCAGAGATAAGTCGCCACCATTCCAGCAAGCTTGCTTCCACTGCATTTTACAGTTTCAACTTATTTCATTATTGAATAGAAAACCAATTTTACTGTATCTTTGTTATTTTGTGTTAACCACCTGTTAATAATCTATATTAATTTTGTTCTGCTCATAAAATACGGATCAGTGGTATCAGAGCGGTCTGCTCCTTGTCGTCTTAATGCATGTCCCCAACGAGGTCGGAGTACAAAGAGTTGGGTCTCGAGCTTGTTTCTCTTGAGGAAAGAATCTCTTGCACGCCCAAGAGACCTCTCATGGTAGGAGAAAAGAAAGATGACGGTACAAGATATCCTTTCAAACTGTTGATTGAGGAATCCCTCACGCAACAGAGGAACGAGATGATGGATAGTTTCATGCAAATACTTCGACGACTACCAACAGGCGACGCATCTTCTTCGAATGGAGGCACTACCCCCTTCAAGGTACAAATAAACTTCGATATTCCTATATTTGAAGGTCAGATAGACGCAGAAGTTGTAGACAAGTGGTTGAATCTACTAGAAGGGTATTTTTCTGTCCATAACTTTTCGAATAGAGAAAGATTACTTTTGCACTCCTCAAAGCCGTTCCCCATGTCAAAGATTGGTGGGAAACTTTCTGTGAGCAAAAGGAAACAGAGGAAACCTCATTATTTTTAGTCACGGCCACCTGGGAATCCTTCAGGGATGCTATTAAGGAACAATACTACCCTGTCGGAAGTTATGATGACCTATATACCAAATGGACCACACTACGACAAGAAAGAGACCAAGCAGTGCCTGATTTCACAAATATCTTCCATACCTTGTGCACCAAGATGGGTATCAAAGATTTAGAGCGACATCTGGTGCTCAAGTATCACGGTGCTCTGCATAGATACATCCAGGCCGAAATAGAATTTTTGTACATCTCATCCTTGGGCGTGGCCTACCGATATGCCATCAAAATCAAGTAGAAGCTCAAACAAAAGACACGACAATTTGGGCCTGGGAACCCCTCACAACAAAAGTCGGGAAAGGGCGGCCCCAACCCACAGAACAAAGGACAAATAAAAAATGGACAGTATCAGGACAACCAGTCCAAGCCTCAAGCAAATAAGGACACCAAAAAGATAAAGAAAGATACTGGGAAGTGGTGTGACTTCCATAAAAACCCTTGGCATAACATTGTTGATTGCCGCTCAAAGTAGTCGTTGGTGGCCAAAGTGAAAGCCTCTAAATCAGATGTGAATTCTAACTCTGAGCCAGAACTAGAAAGGGGAAGACAGATCATTGACATGGAACCCAGTGCCACCGTTGCTACCACCAAGCTCCAGCCTGGTGAAACAGATGAGCCAGAAGAAGGAGAGCGCCTCTTCCATTCACAGATGTGGGTAAAAGGCACCCCGCTGCACTTCATCATTAATAGTGATAGCTAGAAAAACCTCATCTTATCATAGGTCATCAAGTGGCTCGCCCTACCAACAATGTCGCACCCACAACCCTACACCATTGGATGGCTCCACCAAGGAAGCGATCTCTGCGTCAGCCAACAGTGTCGATTGTCGTATGACATCAATCCCTTCAAAGACGAGGTATTATGTGATGTTGCTCCTCTCGAAGTTTGCGATGTTCTTTTGGGCCAACCTTATTTATGGAAATGTCATGTTTTATATGAGTCTAGGCCTCGTAGTGTTATTATTACTTTGAACAAGAAATTGTACAGGATACCCGAGGCAGTCCCACCTAGTGTTATTTCCTTGATCTCTGTTAAGCAATGCAGGAAGGTCATCTCTCAGACGGGGAAGTTTGTCTTCTTCATGATTCACTCTCAGAATAAGAGAAAGATCACATCCACATCCAGGGTCTCTGTGGCTAACCTCTCCACACAGCAGAAACAAGTAGATAAGGTTATGGAAGAATACTCGAATATCTTCTCCTCACCTACAGGGGTACCTCTGCACTGCCAGGTCAAGAACCCCATCGATTTGAACCCCGACGCACTGCTTCCCAATGGACCAGTCTATTTCCACTCTTTATTAGAGAATGAGGAGATCAAGTGACATATCCAAGAACTTCTCCACAAGGGGCACATCTGTCCCAGCCCATCACCTTGCAGAAGCCCAATCGTGCTGGTACAAAAGAAATATGGAACCTGGCAACTCTGTATTGATTACCAAGCTCTGAATAAAATCATAGTCAGAAACCGATACCCGATTCCCTGAATCGACGACCTCCTTGATCAACTCACGGGAGCCAAATACTTCAGTAAGATTGATCTGAAGTCTGACTACCACCAGGTCACGATAGAACAGACAGATGTATGGAAGACCGCCTTCAAGTCAAAGGAAGGCCTTTTTGAATGGTTGGTCATGCCCTTTGGTTTGAAAAATGCTCCAGCCACTTTCATGAGGATGATGGATGATATCCTACGACCATTCACCAATACTTTTGTAGTGGTGTATCTAGATGACATTATGATTTACAACAAGACTTGGGTCGAACACTTGCAGCATATTCAACAGGTTTTTCACACCCTGCAGCAGCACAAGCTATACGCCAACTTGGAAAAATGCTCCTTTGGCATGGACATGGTCCATTACCTGGGATACATCATTGATCAACATGGTGTACATGTGGATCCAGCCAAGATCCAAGTCATCCATGATTGGCCAGTCCCAACAACACTCATTGAGCTTCGGAGCTTCTTGGGCCTTGCCAATTTCTACCGTAGGTTCGTGTTGGGATTCTCCCATATTGCATGGGCCCTCAGTGAAATAAACAGGGGTGGTGGTAAGGAAAAATTTGCATGCGGTCGGTCCCAACAACAAGCGTTTGATGATTTGAAGCAATACTTGTGCTTAGCCCCAGTACTTTCACTGCCAGACTTGCAACATCCCTTTGAAATTGAGACAAATGCTTCAGACTATGCTGTGGGCGCCATTCTCACTTAGCACGGCCACCCCGTGGCCTATCATAGTGAGACAATGTCAGATATTTTCCATAAGTACCCTACTTACGACAAGGAAATGCACTCCATTGTACAAGCCTGCCGCCAATGGAGACATTACATTCTTGGGAAGGAGACAGTCATCCACACTGATCATAAGCCACTGCATTTCATGCATACACAGGAAAAATTGCAGAATGACCGCCATCAAAAGTGGTCCACATACTTGCAGCAATTCCACCTCAACATCAAGTATAAAACATGAAGCACCAATCGCGTCGTGGATTGCCTCAGCAGACCGCCAGTCGCAGCACTCACCACGATGCTAGACTCTTGCGGCCATGAAACATCTAGATGGCCCCAAATCTATGAGACAGACCCTAACTTCACCACCACTTACCAAATGTTGGGTGTAAACGCAGTTGTCGATAATTTCCATCTTCAGGATGGGTTGTTGTGTCATCTGGGCCATATATGTGTTCCATCAAGTGAGCGAGCGAAGATAATCTGGGAATCCCACTACAGTTGGGTGGCAGAACACTACGGCGTCGAAAAGACAGTGGTGATGCTACAGAAACATTTCTATTGGCTGAAACTTCGATAGAAGGTCAGCAAGTATATCAGGTCCTGTGTTGCCTGTGCTATTGCCAAACCGACCACTACGAAATAGGGCATGTACACCCCTCTTCCTAATCCTGACAGGCCATGGGAATCCATCTCAATGGACTACATGTTGGGCCTCTCGTCCACCAAGCGGAGAAATGACTATGTTTTTGTGGTTGTTGATCACTTTTCTAAGATGACGATTCTGGTTGCCAGCAAGAAGAGCATCACAGCAGAGGCCACTGCCAAGCTCTTCTTTGAACAAGTCTGGATACATTTTGGAATCCCACAAACCATTGTCTCAGATCGGGATATTCGATTTCTTAGCACATTCTGGTCGAGCCTCTGGTCATTGCTGGACACTAAGCTCACCAAATCCACAGCCTTCCACCCCCAGAAAGATGGCCAAACTGAGGTTGTAAATCGAATGATTGTGCATATCCTTCGCATGTATAATTCAAAGCACCCTCGCACATGGGATGAGAGCCTTCCCTATGTCCAGCATAGCTACAATTGAGCCCTGCATAGCTCAACTAGCCATAGCCCCTTTCAGGTGGGGTTGGGATTCCAACCATTGGGTCCCATAGATGTTGCACTTCCCCTTGCGGTCACCTCGACCGACTCATCTCCTGCTCCAACTGAAGTTGACAAATCCACTCGGTTCATTGAGAGAATCCATCACATCTGCCAGCAGGTTCAAGATATCCTATAGAAGTCCAATGACAAGTACAAACAGCGCCATGATCAACATCGGGTGCCACATAAGTTTTAGGTGGGTGACAAAGTTTGGTTGCACTTGTAGAAAGAACGCCTTACAGGACCCCATCAGAATCTTTTCCCACTCCGTTATGGGCCATACACTATCACCAAGGCCATGGGGGACAATTCTTTTGAGCTCAA
Source organism: Picea engelmannii (assembly GCA_009831015.1). Taxonomy (NCBI): domain Eukaryota; kingdom Viridiplantae; phylum Streptophyta; class Pinopsida; order Pinales; family Pinaceae; genus Picea; species Picea engelmannii. Next base: position 356,147 of record ML789551.1, read on the forward strand.
CATTCCTCCCTTCCTTGTCCTGCACCCAGTGTTCAACGTGGATCTCCTTTGCCCTTATTTCCCACCATTATTGGACACCTCAGAAGTAGCAGAACAACTGACACCAATAGAGCTCAACCCTGACTGCATACAACAAGAATCCAATGATAATATGGTGGACACACAGATCAAGGGCACTTGACAACAAAGGATCCAGCTTTATCGAGTCGTCAAAGTAGCGCAACTCCTGCACCAAGGCAAGTGGCTCACCCGGGGCCAAATTCAACAGAAATTTCCTCATCTGATGGGGGACCTCAACACAATGGATACCATTGCTTCCTAATGGGGGAGGATTGATCCAGGTGGATATCAGTGGCCACCCACCTTTTCCAACTGGCTCAAAACAGTTTTCTGACAATTTTGGCAATTTACTATTTTTAGCAGTTTTAACTTTCGGGGCCATTTTGAGGGCCTAAATGAAGGTTTTTCAGGATCGAGTTCCTCAATGAAATACAAAGGAATGATTGATCCCTCAAAATGAATCTCCTCGACGATACCTTTCCAACAGGCTATCACACGCCTAAAACGACGATCGTATGCAAAAGTTACGACCCCGGGAAGTTGATGTACTAACTTACCCAAACGGGGCCCACATGACTTTTGGCGCTTCATCTCCTAGGGTTAGGTTTTTGGATGTCTAGGGTTTTGGGCATTCTTATTTATTGTAAAAATGCCTTCAGAGCCTCATTGTAATCTTCTTCTTAAGAATGCACGCAGTTGTCACATCTCTTCTCAGAGATCAGCCGCCACCATTCCAGCAAGCTTGCTTCTGCTGCATTTTACAGTTTCAGCTTATTTCATTATTGAGTAGAAAATCAGTTTTACTGTATCTCTCTTATTTTGTGTTAAGCACCTGTTAATAATCTATATTCATTTCGTTCTACTCATAAAATCCGGATCAAGGATGCTCGCAGGACTGAGATCAATGAAGGGGTACATTCCTTGGGTTGGGAAGGTCAAGAGGAAGAGAACTTGTGGAAAATTGGGATAGTTGTAGGAAAATACAAGTGGGTTCTGAATTTTCTAAGTTGTGAGTGGACAATGAGAGACCACGATATTTTGTGGATTAATAGCCTTAGCTCGGGGGTGACTGGCTATTGATATTTGGAACAATTAGTCTATACTTGGGTGGAACGTCCATCCCAAGTAGTTGGTTGCACAACAGTTTTAAAAGATAAGTGTTTGATCTATTTTTTGTCTTGTATTTATGAGTTAAATTGTTGTGCATGAACTATGTGTATTTGAGAATGATTTATATGTTGTTGTGTTGATTTGTTTAGTTGTGTTTCATGTCTAATTTAGAGTGTTGTAGATGCATGAAATTAATTCTAATAAACAACAGTTAAATATGTATGAAAATTGTAGTTGGAAGCTACAGGAATTTATTTATATAGCAAAAATTGTGTTTTTGTAAGTTTTCTACATCGTAATGTCTCTTGGTTGGGCCAGGGGATGTTACAGAACTTAGATGTTATACAATAGCATAACAAAGCTATACCTACTCTATTTTGTTCTCCCTTTCTCAAGTCCTCCTCTTCCTCTTTTATAAAAGACTAAAATTCCACAAAAAAAACAAAACGCTAGGACAAGTACTAATGCAACAAAGAATACTTTTCTTTGTTCGAAGTTTTTTTTAATGAAGCACATATAAGAGATATTCAATAAATATAGGGTTCTATCCTAAGTATATTGAAACAAAAATATGCAATGCAACCAAAAGAAAACCTAAACGAAAAAGTTATTAAGAACCCTAGGGGTACTTTTATCAATGTACATTATTTCTTAAAGAATGCATCACAATATTATACTAGTACCCTAAAAGGGAAGATGATCCCTATAAGAGCACTTCTTAGGCCAATTAATGTAAAAAAAAATCAATTTTGGTAACAATGTGGAAAAGTACCCCAAAATCTACACTAACAGTGCAGAAACAAGAGGTGTATAACCCCCACGCCATGCCACCCCCCTCTCCGCNCCCCCCCCAAAAAAAAAAAAAAAATGATGAGTACAGGTTATGGGGGTGATTTCTACATTGAACATTCTATAAAAAGGGGCCAATATATGCACTATATTTGAAACTAACCAGGGAATTTGTAGAGTTATTCCTAAGGCAAGCGTGAAGGATTTCAACTATGTAACTTCTATGCAAACAAAAGAGAAAGGAACAAAAACTATCCAATTTTCACTATGAGCAAAGGGGGAAAGGGAGATAAAATACACACCCACAAACATAGAAGAATAAATTGTTGAAATAATGTAACTGCAAAGAGTATTCTAATTATTATTGATGTATTATTCATTAGATCAATCCCCTATTGCGGATTGATCGTGTCGGCTATTGTAAATGACCAAATCTCCTTTTGCGGATTGGTCAAAACATAATTGGAATAGGCAGAATAAGAAGTCGGCCCCAGAATATATTAAAGGTGGTTATAACCACCCAGAAGAAGTCGGCCCTGCCAGTGAAAAGACACCTCCGTCCACACATGCCAGAGTTGTATAAATAAGGAGGCTAGCGCCTCATTTAGACACACACCCACTTGTTCATCAAGAGACAAGTTCAGAGCTGCAGTTGGAGAAGAGGGAAAGAGAGAGAGGCACATTCTTGGGAGAGGAATTTATATATTTCTTTGAGTTATCTCTTGGCATTGTATTGGCTATCTATAATAAGAAAGTTTCTCTAGGTTTTCTCCCCTGTGAGGGTTTCCCATGATAAATGATGTGTCTCTTGTGATTGTGTATTTCTCAATGATCCTATATATGCTATTGTTATCTAGTGAAATGAAAAGAACTCTAATAATATATTAAACCTTAACATGGCATCAGAGCTAATCTGAAGAGAGCATCTTTCACAAGAGAAAGTGAAAAACATCACTGTTGTCGTACATGCAAATTAGGGATTTTTGTTGATAAAGTATTTCAGCCCCAAAACCATCTAGAAAAGTGCACCCTTCCTCAAGGATCACTTTGGATTTCTCGGCGCAACTTTTCAGTGGCTATATCTCCCGAAAAGTGAAACCCTAGTTTTCACAAAGTACCAGAAGTTCCAGAAAACCAGAGTACCAGAAGTACCAGAAAACCAAAACCACCAGTCCAGAAATCCGCAGATCAAGTTTGGAGGGGTAAAAGTTGGATTTTTTGAAATCCAAACACACCAAGCTACTCGCCTTAGCCAAGCGCACCTCCTGGTAAGTTCAGAATTTAATTTTGAGCATTTTCATTTTTGGACATTTTCCTAACTCCAGGTAAAAGATGTCTGCAAGCACTAAGCTTGTTGACAAGCTGGAAGGTGTGGAAAAAATTTGTGCCTAGAAGTATAGGATTGGTTTCATTCTTGAAGAGAATTACCTAGCAAGATTCGTCAAAGAATAAGTACCAGAACCCGTCGACGTTGTAGATAAAGAAAAGCACCAAAAGGACACGATCAGGGCCAAAAGAATCATTGTAGATTCAATCAAAGATCACATGATTCCTTTTGTTTCATCAAAGAATACTCTGAAAGAAATGTTTGATTCCCTAAACAGACTATATGAAGGAAAGAACATAAACCGGAAGATGAATCTAAGAACTCAACTCAAGAATACAAGGATGCAGAGAGGAGAATCAATCCAAGAATATTTCTCCAGAATATTAGAATTCAAAGAACAGTTAGAAGAAATTGGAGATACCATAGATGAAGACAAACTCATAATGACGACCCTTAATGGTCTCACAAGACCTTGGGATGCATTCATCCAAACGATTTGTGCCAGAACGGAGAAACTAAAATTTGACGGTCTATGGGAAGAATGCATTCAAGAAGAATCAAGAGTAGCTAACCGAGAGGCTTTACTATCAAGAGATGAAGATCAAGCCCTAGCTACTCACACTAAAGGAGGAAGAAAGAAGTCTTACTTCNAGAAAGAAACTCATAAAGAGTCTCACCCCCAAAACAAATTCAGTCATAAAGAATCTCAACCAAAGAGATTCCAGAAGAAAGGACAACGAAAGGAAAGAGATTACTCATCTGTCCAATGCTACCATTGTGACAAGATGGGACATATTGCGAGACATTGTTCGGCTAGATGAGAGGAATACAAGAGGAAAAATAAGAGGCACCATGCCCATGCAGTTGAATATGAAGAGACACCCGCAAAGATATTAAGAGAAAAAATTAAAGACTATGTCTTAATCTCAGCCCTCTCAGGATCAGTAACACCTGGAGAGGACACTTGGCTCATTGATAGTGGTGCTTCCAAGCACATGACAGGTCAAAGAGATATTCTCTCTTGCATTTAAGAAAATAAGTTTTCTCATAAATTTACACTTGGAGATGATTACCAATATCCCATCAAGGGAGTGGCAGAATCACACTACAAACTTAACTCAGGGAATTCAATGAAGATGAAGGACGTACTCTATGTACCAGGTTTGAAAAACCTACTCTCCATATCAGATTTAGAAAAGAAAGGCTTCAGAGTTTCCTTTATAGATGGAGAAGTCCTTATGTGGGCTAAAGGAGAAACCATGAAAGAAGCAATCGTCATTGGAAAAGAAGAAGGTGGCTTGTATAAGCTAAAGGGTCACTCAGAAGCAGCCATGACCCACGCCATTGAGAATCCATGTGAACTTTGGCATAGAATATTGGCCCACATCAACTACAAGGAATTATCGTACGTATGCAAAGCAGTCACAGGTCTACCAGAACTCAAAGTTGACCATGAAGACGTGTGCAATGGATGTGCACAAGGGAAGAACATCAAGAACCCTTTTCCAAAGAGAGACAACAAAGCATAAGGAGTCGTAGAACTCATTCATTCAGATGTGTGTGTCCCAATGCCATCATCCTCCATCAGTGGGTATGTATACTATGTATCTTTTATTGATGATTATTCTCGTAAGACCTGGGTTTACTTTTTGAAATCAAAAGATGAAGTGTTCAGTAAATTCAAGGAATTCAAAGCCTTGATAGAGAATCTTTTTGAAAGAAATATCAAGATACTCAGGTCAGATAATGGAGGAGAATACACCTCAAAAGAGTTTGTGAACTTCAGCAAAGATTTCTGGATCAAGAGGGAGCTCACCACTCCCTATAATCCTCAACAAAACGATGTAGCAAAAAGAAAGAACAGAATGATAATGGAAGTGAAGACCATGATCCATGATCAAGATCTTCCAATGTGCTTATGGGAAAAAGTAGCAATGACAACAGTATATGTACAAAACCAATTGTCCCATAGTGCACTTGGGTTCAAAACCTTGGAAGAGATGTTCACCAGAAAGAAGCCAGAGGTAAGCCATATCAAAATATTTGGCTGCCCAGTATTTGTACATATTCTGAAAGAGAATAGAAACAAGCTGGAACCCTCAGGAAAGAAGGGAATATTTGTGGGATATTGTGAGGCCTCCAAGGCCTTTAGGATTTATATACCAGGTCACCATCACATTGAGATCAGCAGAGATGTGACCTTTGATGAAGATGCAGCGCTAAAGAAATCAAGAAGATGCCAACTTGAAGAAGTATATGAAGAGGAACATGTAGCTCACAGAGTTGCAGAATCAGTGAGGGAGGTTCCCAGAGTTACAGAACCAGTGAGGGAAGTCATAGCGTCCCCTGATGAGAAAATTCTAGAAGATCGTGACATAGTAATTTCAAGAACCTCCTCGGATGACGATATCCCATAAGAGAAACCCTGCTTGGGATAGGGAGCTTATACAATATGGAGAGAAGTATGGTGTTCTTGAAGGAACCACGAGATAGGTGAAGAGACCTAAGCCATTCTCTAGTTATATGGCTTTGATGTGTGATCTCCTAGAGAAGGAACCTACCTTCTTTGAAGAATCCATTCAGAAGAAAGAATGGGCATATGCCATGACAAAAGAATACCAATCCATAATAAAGAATGATCTATGGGAAATAGTTCCCAGACCGAAGAGCAAGGATGTGGTATCTTCCAAATGGATCTTCAAAATAAAACATGTTGCTAATGGACGTATTGAGAAGTATAAAGCAAGGTTTGTTGCTCGTGGCTTTTCTCAAAAGGAAGGCATTGACTATGAAGAGACATTCTCTCATGTAGCCAGATACACTTCGATCAGAACCATCATAGCCCTTGCAGCTAAGATGAAGTGGAAGTTACACCAGATGGACGTAAAGACAACTTTCCTAAATGGTGTCATCAAAGAAGAAGTGTATATAGAGTAAACTCAAGGATTTGAAGTTGAAGACAGGAAGACTCATGTCTGCAAGTTGAAGAAGGCTTTGTACAGGTTGAAGCAAGCTCCTAGAGCTTGGTATGGCAGGATAGACAGTTTTATGACGAGCTTGGGCTTTACCAAGAGTAAAGAAATTTCTAACCTCTACTCCAAGGTTATGAATGATGAGCCGGTGATATTGTTGTTGTATGTGGATGAATTATTCTTAACTGGAGAATAAAATCTCATCACCAAATGTAAGAAGAAGCTCGCTTCAGAATTTGAGATGAAAGACCTTGGCCTAATGCATTATTTCTTAGGTCTTGAGGTATGGCAGAGCCCAGAGAGAATCTTCCTTAACCAAGGGAAGTATGCAGTCGAAATCTTGAAGAGATTTGACATGTTAGAGTGCAAGTCCATGAATACACCCATGGAAGCGAAGCTGGAGCTACTGGCCGACACTTTGTCAGAATTGATTGATGCCAAGCTGTATAGACAGATCATTGGGTCGTTGATGTACCTGATGAACACCAGACCAGATATTTGTTTTGTCATGAACACCCTGAGTCATTTTCTGGTAGAACCCAGACATGTTCACCTAGTTGTTGCAAAACATGTGATGAGGTACCTTAAGGGTACATTAGATTGTGGTCTTAGTTATGATGGAGATCATGATTTCACACTGAGTGGGTACACTGATTCAGATTGGGATGGAAGTGTCTCTGACAGGAAGAGCACTTCAGGATGTTGTTTCAGTTTGGGATCAGCCATGATCTCATGGAAAAGTAGGAAGCAATCCAGCATTTCTCTCAGTACAATGAAAGCAAAGTACATTTCTGCATGTTCTGCTAGTTGTGAAACTATATGGATTCGAAAGTTGTTGATAGGTCTATTCGACCTAGAGATGGAAGCAACCATGGTCCTATGTGACAACCAGAGCTGCATAAAGATGATAGAGAATCATGTATTTCATGACAAGTCGAAACACATAGAGATATGATACCATTACATCCGTGACATGGTACAGAGAGGAGCCATAAAGCTCCAATATGTTAGCACAGATGAACTGGTTGTCGATGTGTTGACCAAGCCTCTATCTCGTGTAAAGTTTGAACACTTTCGAGATAAGCTCGGTATAGTCCGAAAGGACCTCCCTTGAAAGGGGGAGTATTGTTGTGTTGATATGTCATTCTAGTACTGTGCCTCCAACTTAATTTTTGTGTCGAGATGCCAGCCTAGTGCTGTGATTCTAGTTTAATTGTTGTGTCGAGATGCCAACCGAGTGTTGTGCTTCCAGATTAATTGTTGTGTTGAGATGCCAGCCGAGTGATGTTCTTCCATCTTAATTGTTGTGTTGAGATGTCAGCTGAGTGTTGTGCTTCCAGCTTAATTGTTGTGTCGAGATGCCAGCCTAGTTTTGTGCTTCCAAATTAATTGTTGCGTTGAGATACCAGCCGAGTGTTGTGCTGCGAGGTTAATTGCTATGTTGTGATTTCAACTTAATTGTTGTGTTTTGATTCTAGCTTAATTGTTGTGTTGTGATTCCAGCTTAATTGTTGTGTAGTGTGCCAGCCTTGTGTTGTGATGATGTGCCAGCCTCATACTGTGATGATGTGACCAGCCTCGTGCTATGGTGATGATGATGTATTAGTTTTATACTAATCCATATTGATGCAAATGATGATTTCATTCCATTGAGAATGACGATGTTGTCGATGAGAAAAAAACTTTCGATGATTTATAGATATGCCAGTCAGTGTTCCAAGATGTTGTTGATGACGTTGTCCTCTCACCCACCTGATGTTGTTGATGATGGTGTCCTCTCTCGCGCCTGATGTTGTTGTAGAATACCCTTCTTGTTAAGGGGGAGTGTTGAAATAATGTAACTACAAAGAGTATTCTAATTATTATTGATGTATTATTCATTAGATCAATCCCCTATTGCAGATTGATCATATCGACTATTGTAAATGACCAAATCCCCTTTTGCGGATTGGTCAAAACCTAATTGTAATAGGAAGAATAAGAAGTTGGCCCCAGAATATATTAAAGATGGTTATAACCACCCAGAAGAAGAAGTCAGCCCTGCCAGTGAAAATACACCTATGTCCACACGTGCCAGAGTTGTATAAATAAGGAGGCTAGCGCCTCATTTAGACACACACTCACTTGTTCATCAAGAGACAAGTTTGGAGCTGCNNNNGTATTTGTTTATCTCTTGGTATTGTATTGGCTATTTATAATAAGGAAGTTTTGTTGGGTTTTCTCCCCCGTGAGGGTTTACCAGGATAAATGATGTGTCTATTGTGATTGTGGATTTCTCAGTGATCCTATCTATGCTATTGTTATCTAGTGAAATGCAAAGAACTCTATTAATATCTTAAACCTTAACAGAAATGGCTCTTTCCCCAGTGGAGTTGCCAATTCGTTATGTGTAATTTTTGACAAGGGTGTACAAAATACACTAACTCGACAGTTGTGAGTTAAACACATGCAAAATGGATTTTAGATCTAGAAACCTTAACCCTAAGATGAATATACCATTATTAAACTCGTATTATTCATGAAATAAATGGCATAAAGCATGAAAAAAATTCATTAACATGAACAACAAGTTTAGAAAGAATGAAATAATTCCATTATTGAATTGGTAAGGGGAGCTTGCAAGAAGATGATGGTTAAAAAAGTGGCAATGGGGTGTGAAGGCACATTAGGAACAAATATGTGTTCTTAGAAATGTCAACAATTTCCTAATCCTACAACCTTGGTTCTCATTGAACCACCACACACACTTTCCTAGTAGGTTTTTTCAGGAACCCACATCTGTTCCTATATCGATCATACATGTGATCATAAGTGTGCATTTCTTCATGCGCTAAGCATGCACATGCTCAAGAACATGCACACATTCCTGAGTAGAATCATGTGTGTGTGTTCCCAAGCAGGAGCGTGTGCACATTCCTTTGCCTATATCTTTCAATTATTTTTCCTTTGTCTTCAGGTTTAATACAATATCTAGTTTCATTCATATGCACATATACTATGAATAACTGACTCTATGGGAGACCTTGAAGTCGAGATAAGACTTACTGAGGGTAGGAAACTAGAGTGCCTTAAAAATGATAAAGTATCACTTGTTACATCCTTGCAAGTTGTAAATCACTGAAGGAAAATCCCCAGGCGTGGACGGTTTCCCCAGTGGTCGGGCATTGTCTCCTTCCTCTATTTATATGAGATGTAAGGGAGGTCTACAATGACAAGTGGATGTAGTATACTACAAACAACCTACATGACACAAGTAGTTCCATGCATGTTAAGTACTCTATCTCAAGTGATACATTTCAAGCTCTAATGTGGTAACAATCAACAAGCAAGGCTCCAAAGCATGAATTCTACTCCCCAAGGTCCAATGCTCCTCCTCCAAGGGTCCAAATCTCCAATACATATCCAAGGTCATGTGCCTCCTCAAATACCACCACACCTACATATCCACTCACTCAACCCAAGCCTCCTCAAGTCAAGTGTAATCCTTCATGCAAGCAACCAAACAACCCCATGTTGTCTAGGGCGCAACTCCCTCCTCCGGAATGGACAAAAATTCTCCAATGCAAGGCATCCTCCAAGCAATCAACTTCCCTCCATGTGTCAGCTACATGAAGAAGACATAAACTTTCCATAGGTCTTGAATTCTCCAAGGAAGAATGTCATACAAGCTTCCATACAATAAACTCAAGAGTAAGCCACCTCTAATGTGCAAGTCTGTCTCAAAACATCAAGGGTAAACCACACCATGCACCCCACATCTCATGAAGCACCCTCAAATATGGTATAAACACTTTCATAGTAACTCCAACAGTTAACACTCTTAACCCAAGCATAGGTTCCTCAATCCTTGGTCACCTTTCAAATTCAATCTCAAAACAAGGACAATAATCACATGACAATAGGGGAGACAAGGATTGGCTCAACAAACCCTAAGAGAAACTTAGTCAAACTTAGAGAAAAATAGGTTTTTTCTCAATATGAGGAATAGGACCAAGAGAGTTCATAATCAAGCATGTAGCCTTCACATAGATCTTCCAAGAATCCAAGGTGTAACCCTCTCCTATCATGAACCCTCTATCTATATGCTTATGAGTTGGTTCAAGTAGTTAAAGGTCAAAATCTGGGTTTTAAGGTGTACGTCCTCCTCTTCCTCCACTCGAAGCCTATACTTTTTGTACAGGTTATATTTTTTAAGGTTATTTTGAAGGTGTTTGAGAATGTGTGTTTCCATAGTTTGTCATATTGTTCAAGTGATTTCCAGATAATCACTCTGTGTGAGTGTTTTGAAACGTCCAACGTTTCGAGTGGAGTGTCCACTCGAAACTTTGGACGTTTCAAAACACTCACACACAGTGATTATCGAGAAATCACTTGAACAATATTTTGAAGGTGCTCGCATGTTGTTAACTAGAAAATATTGAGTTGCTCCCAGGTTGCTTCAAGGAAAGGTTGAAGCACAAGGAAGGATACTCCAGATTATGCTCAAGAAGATTCCAAAATGTAGATATAGGAAATAGTAATGGCTCAATTATATCAGGGGTTAAGGATGACCAAAGTCATGTATAACATTAGAGTAATTAAGTTTTCCCTTTGTCTTGGATCCTTTTTGACAGATCAAAACAAATAGTAATCTTAGTTTCCTTGTTAAAATAGATGCATATAAAAAAATACTAGAGTATAGATGGGAAAATACATGTGAATGATTTCTCATTCCTTTGTCTTGAATGTTGAACAACTAGATGAATTCTCGACACACAGATTCTTATGACACACTCAAACAAAAAATACCTTGACTTTTTCTTTGGAAGAATCATATTTTATGCATTGGATTCAAATTACATCATTATCTATTGTAATAAAGAATATAAATATATCAATTAACCTACATAAAAAAGATGAATATGAACAAATTCAAGTGACACAAAATTGGGGGAATAAAGAAGCGGGATTTGTATTTCATATAAAATAAGCTTACAATAAGTTATATACATTTCAATGTCACATGTTCAAACTCCAACCCTAACTCTAACTCTAACTCTTGCTAAGAATTTAGGCTATTAGTTGAGGGAGCCATGAGTGGCTCTTATAAAACACCCTAAGCATCTTATATCAAACTTGTAGAGAAAACTAAAGGTTTCTCTGGAACAAAGTTCTCTTGATTAAATCCATCTTCTAATCCTTTCAAAGGCAAGCCAAGATAATTCTTCCCAACCTTTAACCCTCAATTTATATTATCAAAAAATGGTTCAAGTTGGTTAAGATCTAAATCTGAGATGTACAAATGTTTTCATCGTGTGCATCTCATTTGGGTCTCATACATTTCGTACTTTATATTTTTTTGATGCACTTTTTAGGTGACAACAAGTGTCTTTCTGACATAACGAGGGTGGATACAAATTGATTTGAGGCAAAATGTAGGTGCATTTACCAAGCTCAAATAACAATTTAGGTCATTAGTGACCAAATTGGCATTGTAACACCTAGTATCTACCATGTGGGTCGTAGAATTCTTTGATGATGTGTTTCATGTGTACTACGAAGACATTTGGTTGCAATTCCCCCATTCTTTGGCAACTTCCAATTTTTATGTAGGTTGCCACCATGAGGCAAAATTTGGGGAAAATATACACCCCTACTACCTAGACCCTTACTAAATATCGTCAATCATAACCAAACCTTGTACATTTAATAAATACATATCACATAAATGAACTTAATATCCTTAAATGGCGAGCTAAAGAAATTACCATATCCATTGAATAATTCGAGCAATAATCATCTACCAACTCAAACAAAGTTACCATCTTAACGAGAACTATGACCTCAAAACGAGAACTTTGGCCCAAAAAACCCATATTTTTGCATAAAAAGCATGAAAATCAACCCCCAAATCAAAAAGTGGTGTTACTGGTAGCACCATTTTTTTCAAACGGGGTAAAAAATACAACAATTTTCAAGGATGGCCTTCAAAACTCATACAATAGCTCAAAAAAACCCTAAAATTAACACCTAAATAAAAAAAGTGACGCTAACTAAAGCAAAAAAAAAAATTGTAAACGGCTCATTACGACCTAATTGAAACCGTGGTTTTGACAATAGATCCCTATGCTAAAAAAAGAAAAAAATTGGATACCAAATGGTCACTTTAAAATTTATTTACCAACTCTTTTTTTCTTAAATTTACATTGAAAAATAAATAAATAAAAATGAGAAAATCTTCAATTTTTTTTAATGAAGAAAAAAACACATTTAAAATATATATATATATATATATATATATATATATTGTAAATAAAAAATATTATATTATCGTACACTATCAAAAAGCGACACATATCTAAGAGTACATCAAGACTTGCCATATGTATGGAAACCAGAACAGGTGGTTGGCTTTGTGCAAAGACTAGAAAGCGACACATGTCTGAAAGCATAAGAACTTGTCACATGTTCTGCCACATGCATGGAAACCAGAACAAGTGGTCGGCATTGTTCAAGGACCAGCTAGTGAACCAGACTCTAATGGCAGCGAAAAACATTGTAGCTAAGACCAAAAAATTAACAGTAAAGAAGCTAGACATGAGGCGAACTCAGGCATCCTTCCTGGTGAACTATGAAGGTGTATGGATGGAAGCATGTTGGGCAACGACTCTTCGCAGGCTCGCTTGACAGGGAATCGAACAAAATATCCAGGTGCTTGTTGAGGATGCTCTAGTTGTGCAATTGCTCGGCCAAGTCTCTTCTCATCTCGAAAATTACGACCAAATGATCCTTTGTGAGCCTGCATGATCTGGTTGGGTTGTGGTTGTCTAGAGCTGGTTGCATTGGCACTTTTGTTTGTATCTCCTTGTTGGGTGGGTTGTGGTTGTCCTCCTCGTTCCATAATTCACCCCATTTTATCCCTTGGTCTTCAGCGTTGGGGTCGATGAAATTCTTGCAGTAATCTGGCATCAGAGGAGGAAATTCCTCTTCTACCAAACAACATGTCATGACCATCTCTGGGGAATTCAAGGGGATTTTGATGCTTGTTTATGTCATCTGTTCGTCAGCGGTATCCAGCAAGTTAAGAGGAATCTCCTCCTCCACTATGCATCCTCCATAGGTTAGCTCTGGATTAGGCGAGTAAAGCTCAACCTGGGCATCTGTGCCCCAGTTTTGATCACAGTGGGGAGAACGGGTCGAGTTTCTTTTTGGAATGGGAGACAGAGAGAGGTCGGTACAGTGCGTCGGTGCTTGCCTACTTGTTGAGTATAGTAGGTCGGCATACGCTTGGATTTTCCTCTCTCACGAGGCATGGCGAAGTTGAGCTCGTGGGGGGGAAGAATTCACAGTGGAGAGGCCAGAAATGCTTGGGATGGACAAAAGGAAAATTACAAAGGCCTGGGGTACCCAAAGCTTAACAGCGAGTGGAGAATGAGAAACTAAGGACGAAATCCAGAGATAAAGGCAACAACAGGGAAATACCAGCGTGATGATGAGTGAGGTGATGGCTAAGGAAGCCATGAATGCCAGAGTGTTGCGGGCAGGATGCATCATACCAGTACTAGAGGGCCAAACTTGAAGCACCATTAGAGTTGTTGAACTGTCCCGACGCATTAAGCTCTGGCCGGAGTAAAAACTAAGCATTTCGAGTGATCTAAGGAGGATGTTGGCGGTGAGGAAATTTAATTACCCTTGTTGCCAACGTGCCATGTGACATACAATCACAAGGTGTCACCCCATTCGAGGATAAAAAAATATATTAAAAACCCAAA
>ML789551.1:370388-392140 GCA_009831015.1 Picea engelmannii
TATATATAACCCTAAAAAAAACAAAAAAAATAAAAATAAAATAAATAAATAAATAAAAATTGAAATATAAAAATTTAAAAAAATAAATAAATAAAACACACATATATACAAAATGTATGTATATGATGGGGAGGGTTGGGCGCAATGTTGGGAATCCCCGGAGTTGGGGCGATGTGGGTGATGTCCAACATTGCCCCACGACTATATATATATTTATATATATATTTTTAAAGGTTTTTAATATAAATTTGTATTTTTATTTTTGTAATTCTAAGTTTTTTTTTTAAATAAATTTAAATTTGATATTAAATATTTTATTTTAAGATTTTTAATTTAGTTTATATATATATATGTGTGTGTTTTAACTTTTTTAAAGTGTTTTTAAATAAATTTTATTTTTTATTTTATTTTTTTCATTTTTTCTTAATTTTTATATGTAATTTTATTTTCATTTTCATTTTTTTTTTATTTTTTAGTATTTTAAGTTTTTTTTTTTTTAATNAAAGAGATACAATTATATGAAAAATCTTAATTTCAAAAAAGTAAATGGTAAAAACAAATTTTGAAATTGAAAAAAACATGGAAAAATGACTAAAAACATTATTAAAAAAAAAAAATTGAAAATAAATAAAAAATAAACATTTAAAAAATTAATGTGGAAATATTATGGATCAGAAAATTTAAAATATCAAAATATCACCTAAAAAGGAAGGAGTACTACCAGTGACATTATTTTTAAAACTACTAACTAACTAAAACAATTACCACATATATTAAAAATAAAACAAAAATCATAAACTAACTACTAACTCAAGCTCTTAAAGCCACATGGTAACAAATGGAGGCATTGTGTCATCATCTTACTATCCCATATCATTCAACAATTTGGAATCCCATAATTTTGAATTATAAGGATGATTAAATTTATTACTGAGATATGTAATTTCCCCCATTATTAATCCATGTCGAAGGCAAAAGGGACTATTAGCATTCCCCCAGCAAGTGCTGCTGTCTGTTCCTGTAGTTGAGCGGTGGGTTCCTTAGTCCCTTTCCTCCCGGGAAGTAGCAGCAATGTATCTGGAGCGGTCTGAAGCAAGGTTCGAAGCGTAAGTTCTTATTACACGGGGTAAGGCGTGGGAGGGGGGCATAAATGGAGAATTTATATTATAAATTCCCCATTGTCATCATCTTACTATCCCATATCATTCAACAATTTGGAATCCCATAATTTTGAATTATAAGGATGATTAAATTTATTACTGAGATATGTAATTTCCCCATTATTAATCCATGTCGAAGGCAAAAGGGACTATTAGCATTCGATTGATGTTTGACTTCATATTAGTTAAGTCTTTGACTATAAATTTTTGTTTGATCTCTAATGTTCAAGATAGAAAATATAAACTTGTATTTATTATATAATAAAAAAAAAACTTATTCCTCTCAATTTCATTGGAGAAAAGGTAGACCCAGCTGTTCGAATGGTCGACTATGGTTGGTAATTGAAATCTCCTCCTTTCATGGGTGACTGTGCACGTCAATGTTTGCCACGTCCTCGACTTTTATTGACCTTTCAAAGTTTCAAAAGCCGGAAAACATATTTGCCCTTCAAAGTTTTAGAAGTCGCAAAACATAATTACACTTATAACAATAATAATAATTCAATAAGTTTATGTGAATCTACAATCATGCAAGTAAACATCACTCATCTATGATGGATAGTTTTATTTGTTTCCAATATTTATGGTTATGTTATATTAATATTATATTAAGAAAGATCAAACGAAAAAAAGTTTGAACATTAAGAAAGATTAAACAAACAAAAAAGGTTTGAACATTAAGAAAGACTTGTCATTTTTTCAGTTTTGCAAGGAACAAAACTATATTAATTTTATTAGTCTTGTATTAGTAGCATAAATTGATATAAAGAAATTTGATTAAAAAATTTGTTTTTTTAATAATTGAGGACTTTACATTACCATGAAAGCAAAATCATGCAAAAAACAATATTCAATGTTTTTAAAAAATTTATATTTAATTTCAACATTTAAAGCTTAATTTCAAAAGGTTAATATTTAATTTGATGAATTGTTGGTCGACAAAGTACAAACATCACGCAATCAAACAAATCATGTCTTATATAAATGCCTCTTCTATCAGAAAACTTGATTTACTTTGAATCTACATTTTATCAAATTTCCAGAATTAGTTACAAAATTATTAAAACATCATTCGTTATTGCAGAGAAAGCTACATTATTTTACTCTAAAGCTACATTTTTTAAAACTTGGGAATTAGTGACAAAGCTAAGAGTTCAATATGCAAGTGTTAGAAAGGAAGAATTGGAGTTGGGTTGACATCAAGGTCAATGGAAACTAGAGGCAAATAGTGAATTTGGAAATAAACACTTGCAGACATGTTGACAACAACTTAATGGAAACTAGAGGCAAGGAATAAATTAACCCCCTCTTCCCTCAAATATCTTCTACCTTACTAAATAAGAAAGGACACAAAATTGAATCTCTTACTACCCTATTGAAGAAGAAAGGAGGCCATAAAATCTCTAATGCCCAAAAGAAATGTTTTTTGGAACTTTGAAAACCCTAGTCAAACCCTAGTCATCTCCTCTTTTTAATTGAAAGTTAAAACAATGCATCTTTGCAATAAGAAGTCAATTCAACATCAAACCTAAACACTAACATATTTCATTTAATGGACATTTAGTATATTCTTCACTCAATGCACAATATTAGATGTTGCAATCTACTTTTGAATATTTATCCTCTTAGGTGTATACTTAATTATTATATGATGAAGCAAATTCATGGTCATGACAAAAATTCAAAATACAATGTTTTATTATAACAATAGCATATATAATTAACTATTATATTAAGAAGCAAATTCATGGTCATGAAAAAAGGTTTAAAATACAATGTTTTATTTTAACAAAAGCATATATAATTAACTATTATATTAAGAGCCTAGTGGGTTAGCTCAAGTGGATAAGTGTTGTTGTTTTCTTGAATGAGGTTTCGGGGTCAAATCCTAACCAGGGGCCTGTTTAGGGGCCTCACTTCATGTCCCCACTAGGTTGGGCTTGTAATCAGACCGAACGGTTTACCCCGTTTACCATCCATGAAATGTGGGGAAGTATTTAGGGGTTTCCCGTGCTGTATTCCTAGAAAAACAAATATAGCCCGGTGGGTTGGCTCAAGTGTATGAGTGGCGTTGTTTGCTCGAACAAGGTTCTGAGGTCGAATCCCTAGCCAAAAGTCTATTTAGGGGTCTCACTTGATGTTCCCACCAGGTTAGGCCCGTAATCAGGCCGAACAGTTTACCCCGTTTACCATCAACGAAATGTGGGGAAGTACTCAGGGATTTTACGTGTTGTATTCCTAGGAAAAAAATTAACTATTATATTAAGAAACAAATTCATGGTCATGACAAAAGTTCAAAATACAATGTTTTATTTTAACAAGAGCAGCGGTGATAGCAATATCAGGGATCCACCTTCACACATCCTTGTCTCTGCACATCATACCACCAATAATGACTACAATTAGGACAAGATGGGGATAGAAATCGTAAACAAGAAAATGAGTGAAATAACAATGATTATACCAAGTCCAAGCATCTGTTTTGGACATTACACCCAACTGCTCACTTAATTGTTGAGTTAACCTCTCCTCCCTCAACCATTAACACTTTGCTCTCATTCTCTCAACCCCAACCATCCTTTTGATGGATGGGAACCACCACCTTTTCGTAATTTTTTTTAAATGACTCAAATTTTCCATCATGCCCTGCACAATATTAATCACCCTAGAGGCATCATCCAAACAAAACAAAAAATCCTTATTTCCACAAATAAAAATTTATTTATTTATTTTTTTTAATTTTTTTTAATTTTTTTTCTTCAGAAAACGAGCAAATACTAGTGGAGCATTAAAAACCTTCGTAAAAAAATTTCAAATGAAGTTGGCAAAATTTAATCCCAAAAACATATTCAAAATCCCTACCTAGTAGGGACTAATAACAAACACAACTAAGTGCAAGTGATTTGGAATTTTAAAGTACAACTAATTTGAAATTTTTTAGTACTAGTGTTTCTGATCTAAATTGCCTACATGAATGC
Organism: Picea engelmannii; assembly: GCA_009831015.1. Lineage (NCBI taxonomy): Eukaryota > Viridiplantae > Streptophyta > Pinopsida > Pinales > Pinaceae > Picea > Picea engelmannii. Next base: position 374,527 of record ML789551.1, read on the forward strand.
CAATATGGATTCCCCTCAAACTTTGGTTAAAAAATACTCCTCAAACTTTAGATAAAAAAAAAATACTCTTCATCAACACTTATGACAAATGGAACAACATTTCGACCATCTTAAAACCCTTTAGATTTTGTCTAAAATTCATTGAAGCAATGTATACTCTCTTTTTTGTTGCATCTTGATTACCCAAAAAAAAATGAGCATGGCCTCCTGGATGACAAAAAAACATGAACCCACGTCATTGTTGGAAACATGTCAACGAATTTCCTCTTGCAATCACATGCACATGCATGCAACTATATAGGAATGTGCATGTATGCACTCTTTTATGAACAAATTGTGTAACTAGTGGATCTAATTATAATCAATTAGTCTCACTATTTGAGAGATGTTATATGTATGAGCATACCCATAGAGGTGAGAGTGCAATGTGTGAAGAGAGCAGAGTGTGTGAGGAGAGAATGGTTGTATGCGTGAGATTGGATATTGTAATTCTCCCTTGAATAATAAGAATATGGAATATCATTACATGTGGTTTTTTCCCGCATTAGGTTTCCACATAAATCACTGTGTCAATTGTGTGATTGTAGTTCTCAGTTTTATGCATGTTTAATCTTGCTTGTTTATACTCCGATTTTTATGCTTTGTATTGCTTTCGCTGCCTAACAACCACCCCAAGGCCTTCAAGTTATTCAAGCACATCAGTGAAGGTTGCTCGATGACACAATAGATGTGTTTGTTGAAAATCTTTTTGGCTTAAAGCTATTCAAGCACATCAATGAAGGTTGCTCAATGACAATAGATGTGTTCGTTGAAAATGTTTTTGGGTTATTTTCTTGAAGCAATTTCTACCTTTTTTTTGTTGTTGCGTCTCAGCAAGAATAACCGTAAACCAGACCACCCCAAAGGCTTTGGGTTATTCAAGCATACCAAGTGAGGTTGCCCAATATTATATGGTATTTGTTGAATATGCTTTTGGTTATCTTAATGAATAGATGATTAGTTTGCAACACGTCAAAGGATTTTTCCAGCCCATATATGTTGGATATATGTTGTATTATTTGCAATTGTGTATCTCCAATTAAAAAAAATTAAAGTTACCGGTTATTGTGAGTTATGAGTGGTTTTCATCCCATGGTTTTCTATACATGTTTTTGCTGAAATATTGTAACTCCGAAGAATATTCTACTTATTATTGAGTTATTTTCTTATAGATCAATCCCCTTTTGTGGATTGATCATGTCAGGACTTATGTATGACCAAATCCCCTTTTGTGGATTGGTCAAACTCTAATTAAATGATGATAATTGAGAAGTCGGCCCCTAGGGCTAATTAAAGTGGTCCACTAATTGAAGAAGTTCATCCAGCTTGGTGAAGAGACACAACTCTGGCGCCTATCAGCTAGTATAAATAAGATGATGTCTCATTCACTCACTCAATCAAGTCACTCATCTAGTGTGCAAGTTTGAAGGAAGCTGCAATTGTCGGAAGAAGAAGAGAGAGAAGCACATTGCTCAGTGTTGGATATTCTCTTGTGTTTGGTCTTTTATCTTGGCATTGTATTGGCAATCTATATTAAGGAATTTTTTGTTGGGTTTTATCCCACATGAGGGTTTCCCACGATAAATGTTGTGTACCTTGTGATTGTGTACCTTTCAGTGATCGTGCTTATGTTATTATTGTCTAGTAAATTGAAAAGAACTTAATAGCAGCTCTAAATTTAAATTGGTATCAGAGCTTGACTGAATAGAGCACCTTTCACTAGGTAATAAAAAATGTCACAGTTGTCGTACAAGAAAATTAGGGATTTTTATTGGAAGAAAATTTCAGCCTAAAAATCATCTAGGGAAGTGCACCCTAGCCTAGTGAATTCATTGGCAGCTTGAGCGCACATTTTCAGTGGCCAGAGCCTCCAGAAATTCAAACCCTAGTTTTCATTGGTACCATAATCAGTACCAGAAGTACCAGTCCATATTTGTGTAGGTCTAATTTCAAGGGTTGCAATACCAGTTGCAGTACCAGTTGCAGTTGCAGTGTCAGTTCCCTCATGTCAGTTGCAACACCAGTTGTAGTACCAATTGCAGTATCAGTTCTTGTGAAGTGCTAGTATGCCTTACCCTATCAAATATCCAGCTAACTTTAAGCTACAAATTAAAGCACCTTTAAAGGTTTGTTATTTAATGTTGTTGCCGGATGGTGCCACCACCTGCTGATAATATCAAAGGTATGTACTTACATATGTTTAAATGCATTATTATTCTAAAGGGTACTTGCAGGAGAAGGGATATTTTTTCATAGATCCAGAAGGATCCCAGATCCAACACATTCAGAGGAATAATGCACCCCAGGTTTGATCATCTTGATATGCATCTATTTGTTATGACATTATATTGACCTTATGAACATCTAGGTTGTATGTTGAAGTTATGACCATCATACTAACCCTTGGTCAAAATTAAAGTCAAGGTATTAGATTGATATTAGAGTTTATTCTCTAACTTAGATTTCTGTCAAGATAACATATTGTCTTAGTACAGAGGACAAAGCACTTGTCATATTGAGTGAATTGAGTGAAGGGAACTTGGAAGAAAAACAACATTCTTGAGGACAACACTCCATGCTCCAAGTTTGATGGATTAAGTTGATAAGACTCAAATTTGCACATGACAAATTTGATAACTACCTCATTACAAGTAAACATTATATTTGAGATAACAGTCTTTGAAAAAGTACTATACTTGGTAGCATGTGAGCATATTGAGATGAATGCTTATTGTAAACATTTACCATATATAACTAACATCTCCTCTAGGAGAAACTTCTTGTTTTGGTTCCAGATTACCAAGGAGGAGTAATTGATCACGACACTAGAAGAGTGTTGCTCTCATTTTGTATTGTATTTCTTACTCTCGATCTTTGTTTTAGGTAGGGCACAAGTAATAGCTTTAGAGGAGCTATTGTGATGATTGTTCTCATTGTTGTTTTATTATTATAAAGAGTATTACTCGTATCTGATGTTTCTCCCTTGTTGATCTTGTTTCAGGTCACAAGTGATAACCTTAAGGAAGCCATAGTGATGGTTGCAAGAGCCAACATAATAGATGAGACATGGAGCAGACTATCCAAGTCGTATACGTGATCGTATACATTCATAAGATGAAGAAGAAACTACTTTTGAGATACAGAGTATCTCATATGGAGATGGACTGTAAGGAGTAGAAGGTTCCAAAGATGATCAAACATTAGAAAAAAAACTCGCAGTAGACTTGTTCAAAGGATAATGAAGCCACCTTGACATGAAGCATAATTTGTTTGAAGTCTGACTCAGCTTTTCATATTTAGACTTGGTATTCAACACCAAGTATATCCTATAAGAAATGATGAAGTCCTTGTAGACTCAGAAGAAATCAAGAGTAAGCTTGATCTCAGAAAGGATCAGATGAAGAGACATCTTCCAGGATGGGGAGACAGATGCCATAAATTGAGAAGACTAGATCATAGCTTCATAGACCTCTAGGAGACATAAAATATCATGGGAAGATTCCCTTGTTTCAGTGTCAGAGAAGGAAGCCAGTCAGAAGGACCGAATATGGATTTTTTCACGAGACTAGAATGGAAGTCAGTGTTGACTTCCAAGATTGATCTAACAGATCAAGCATGTTGCAGATGTATAAAGCCTGATGTCTGTCCAGAGAATTCTCCCAGCAAGAGGGAGAAGACTATGACGAGACACTTACTCCAGTAATTGAAGAAATAGTTCCAGTATTCATGAAAACAACCAGAACTACCATGAGATTTAGGGGGAGAAATCCCTATATTTGAGATTGAGTTATCTCTAGTCCGAGTTGATGTAGTACATTAGTTGGGTTATGAAGACATGACTACAATAGAAGATAAAGTTACCTCCAGGAAAGAAGAAGAGCTACCAAGATGAAGTTGTTGGCGTGATGGAGTAGAGGAATTACTCTCACATTTCAGCAGTCGCAGTGAGAATGGAGCAGCCACTCTCAGCTTCAGAGCAGCTGCAGGTGCAAAGTCTCAGTTCCACAAGAACAGTTGCAGAGAGAGTAAAGGACATCCTCTCAGGTAGTGAGACAGATGGTGCTTTGCAGAAATCACATAGAGCTAGCGCATGATTGTGCATATTAAGTTGGAGTTGAAGCAAGTGTACCAGGATGGTACAATGTGATGTGAAAAAATGGGTTTGAAGTTGAAGATAGAAAGACTCATGTCTGCAGGTTGAAGGAAGCTTGATACATGTTGAAGCAAGCTCCTAGAGATTAGTATGGAAGAATTGACAGTTTCCTGATGAGCTTGGGCTTTACCAAGAGTAAAGTTGATTCTAACCTTTACTTTAAGGTTATGAATGATGAGCCAGTGATGTTGCTACTATATATAGATGATGTATTCTTGACAGAGGAAGAAAAGCTCATCACATATTGCAAGAATAATTTTGCTACAAAGTTTGAGATGAAAGACCTAATGCTTTATTTCTTAGGTCTTGAAGTTTGGAAAAGCCCAAAGAAGATCTTCCTTAACCAAGGGAAGTATGTAGTTGAAATACTAAAAAGGTTTGATATGTTGGAATGTAAATCCATGAACACACCCATGGAAACAAAGTTGAAGCTCTTGGTTGATACTTCGTCAGAATTGGTTGATGATATGATGTACAGACAGATCATTGGATCTTTGATGTATCTGACGAATACCAATCCAGATATATGTTTAGATGTGAACACCTTGAGTCAGTGTCTGGTAGAGCCCAGACGTGTTCACCTTTTTGCTGCAAAACATGTGATAAGATACCTTAAGGGTACGTTGGACTTTGGTCTATGTTATAACGAAGATCATGATTTCATACTGGTTGGTTATACTGATTCAGATTGGACTGGAAGTGTTTCTGACAGAAAGAGAACTTCGTGATGTTTCGGTCTGGGGTCAGCCATGACTTCATGGAAGAGTAGGAAGCAATCCAGTATTGCTCTCAGCACAGCATAAGCAGAATACATTGTTGCATGTTCCGCCAGTTGTAAAGCCATATGGTTCAGAAGTTGTTAACAGGTCTATTTGATCTAGAGATGAAAGAAACCGTGATTGTATGTGATAACCAGAGTTGCATAAAAATGACATAGAACCATGTGGTCCATGACAAGTCGAAGCACATAGAAATCCGGTATCACTATATTCGTGATATGGTGTAGAGAGGAGTTGTAAAGCTCCAATATGTTGGCACAGATGAGCAGGTTACAGATGTGTTGACCAAGCCTCTATCTCATGTAAAATTTGAATACTTTCGAGACAAGCTTGGTAGTCCGAAAGGACTTCCCTCGAAAAGGGGAGTGATGTTGATGGTACTATGGTATCCTGACCAACAACGGGTAGCTTAGTTAGGATTTTATATCCTAGGGCACTGATCATCCTTGGATAGATCCCAAAGGTCCGGTAAGGATAGTCTATCAGAGTACCTGTGCATGTATATGCCATCTATGGTCAGTAGTGGTAGCTCCGTTAGGATTTTATATCGTAGGGAATATTTTGATTCTTGAACAAATCTCAAAGGTCTGGTAAAGACAGTCTGTCAGAGTACCACGTGGTATCTCTGTTAGGATTTTTACATCCTAGGAAATCTTATGATTCTTGCTTAGATTCTGAAGGTTTGATAAGGACGGTCTGTCAAAGTACCACAAAATGTTTTTGTTACACCTGCCTCACACCTGCCTCATTATGTTTCCCTATGATGATGTTTTTATCTCAACCTCGTGTTGATGATGTAGTTATCTCAGCCTCGTGTTGATGATGTTATCTCAGCCTCGTGATGTTGATCATTTTGTTGCTCTAGCCTCGTCTTGTTGATGATGTTGTTGCTCAAGCCTCATGTTTCTTGATGATGATGTTGTATCAGCGTTGTGCTATTGTTGGTGATGATGTACCAACCTTGTGTTGGTGATATTATTATTGTAGCTTCGTGTTATTGATGTTGCTACTTCAGCTTCATGTTGAAGATGTTGATGATGATGTATCAGTCTTGTATTGATTGATGATGTTGTATTAGTGTTATACTAATTGATGTTGATGCAGAGAATAATGATGGTGATGACATACCCGCTCCATGTTGTGAATGATGATGGTGATGATGATACTATTTCAGCTCCATGTTGTGAATGACGATGATGATATTATTCTAGCTCCATGTTGTGAACGGTGATGTTATTGATGATGAGAAAAACTTCCGATGATTTATAGATGTGTCAGTGAGTGTTCCAGATGTTGATGATGTTGTTTCCCTCTCTCTCTCATGATGATGTTGTAGAATACCCTTCTTGTTAAGGGGGAGTGTTGAAATATTGTAACTGCGAAGAATATTCTACTTATTATTGTGTTATTGTCTTATAGATCAATCCCCTTTTGTGGATTGATCATGTCGGGACTTATGTATGATCAAATCTCCTTTTGTGGATTGATCAAACTCTAATTAAATTATGTTAATTGAGAAGTCAACCCCTAGGAATAATTAAAGTGGTTTTAGCCACTAATTGAAGAAGTCAACCCAGCTTGGTGAAGAGGCACAACCCTAGCGCCTATCAGCTAGTATAAATAAGATGATGCCTCATTCACTCACTCACTCAAGTCACTCATATAGTGCACAAGTTTGAAGGAAGCTGCAGTTGTCGGAAGAAGAAGAGAGAGGCACATTGCTCAATGTTGGATATTCTCTTGTGTTTGGTCTTTTATCTTGGCATTGTATTGGCAATCTATATTAAGGAAGTTTTTGTTGGGTTTTCTCCCCCATGAGAGTCTCCCAGGATAAATGTTGTGTACCTTGTGATTGTGTATCTTTCAGTGATTCTTCTTATGCTATTATTGTCTAGTAAATTGAAAAGAACTTAATAGCAACTCTAAATTTAACAGTTTTAATACTACTTAGCATATTAAGATCAAGTGATGCTATAGAATGACTATTTATGTTGTGAACAATTGAATCAGATTTTCAAGGTAAATCTTGTGTATAATGTGAATGTGCCATTGTTTTCTTTTCTCTGTTTTTCTTCAGAATCTGTTAACCTTGTTGTTATAACCCTAATTTGCACCAGACATGCTTACCTGGCATCAGGCCATCTCAGATTCCTTCTTTGCCAAAACACTATTGAACAACTCTTCTTAAAAACCCCTTTTATAAAGGCCAACGCGCTCTGTTCCATTACTGCACGCATGTACATGCTAGTTGACCCAAGACAGCCCGCATGTACCTACAAAAGCACGAAAAAATGAAATTTGTTGACGGAACACACATCTTTGAGTAAGTTAACTAAACCTTTCGATCATTCGACCAAATACCTAGCTCCTTCTAACCTATAAAAGAAGGGTTAAGGGTCCCATTTGAAAGGAGAAAAATCATAGTAAAGAGACTATACCCGATTGAGCATTCCCTTTGTCCCAACCTTTAGCCATCCTTGTGCAAAGAGAAGTATAGAGCAAAGTAGTTGGAAGAAAGTCGAAGAAGAGCCCAGGACCAGGATTGAGGAGCAGTAGTTGACTTTATCATTGTAAGGTATCATTGTGAAGTTAATAAAAGAATTGTTTTTCCCGTCCCGCCATATGAGATTGTCATTATTTGAATATTGATTGTATGATTGATTAAATCTCTAACCCATTAGTTCATAGATCAAATGCATGTGGAGTTCTTTGTTTGTCTTTTGTGAATGCAGGTTAGCATTGGGAGGAGAGTTGCAGTCAAAGAACGACCAAGTGTGAAAAGGGATCGACATCAAACACGAAAAATAAGGTACGTCAACTTAATCTCTTGAGCCTTGTATTTACATATGAGTGATGGGGGTTTTGGCATGGAATGATGGTAAGAAGTAAGAATCTTTAGGTCATTTCTACATGCATGATAAAAAAAACTTAGTGCTAGTCCGTAGGAGGGATTTCCCACCCACAACAGAATTGGCGACCATACTAGGGATCTATAGGGTTTCTGGGAATATTTTTTCTTGGGTATTTTTAAATATTGGTTTCATTACTTGTTTTTAAAGTTTCTGTGAAAGTCTGAGCTAACAAAGATTTTGGTCTTCCATACCAGTTACCTCTATTTATTTGCTTGACTGCATTTTTTTTTGGGACCCACAGAGGTACACGCGGCCTGTATGAGGTCTGCACGCATGTACCTGCGCCCTACCTTCACACAGCCCGCGTGTACACGCTAGCTGAGGAAGTGTCAGTGATGTGTATGATTTCGGAAAAAAAAAAAAATTAGAGAGACAGTCATCCTCTCCCCTGTCAGAAGTGGTCATTCTCAAGGGTTTTCTGTATCTCATTATGGTCTTTGTTTTTTCAGTTTGTAGCTTAGGTACCACCTCAGATTGGTTTTGTTCTATGAAATTTTCCTTGAATTGTTTTTATTTTCTGTCAAAGTAAGTTTCTGAGTCTTCAAGGAACTCTGGTTCTCAATACCAGTAGCCTCTGCCAGTGTTTGATTGCTTGTTTTTTTTCATTTTTTTGAAAAATTGTAGAGGTACACGCGGCTTGTATAAGGTCTGCATGCGTGTACATGCGCTCTGACCTTACATAGCTCGCGTGCACACATTGGTTGTTGAACTGTCAGCAGCCTGCCTGTTGAGAAAATTTTTGTTTAAGGAGAGGTAGTCATCCTCTTCCTCGTCAAGAGTTATACCTCTCAGGAATTTCCTTGATTTAATCTTGGTCTCTGTCATAGCAGTTTTAGCCTAGGTTGGATTCCAGCATAGCTTGCTTTTTCATTGAAAGATTTCGTGTGTTTCCTAGCTTTTTTAACTTATTTTTAGCTTGAAATTTTAAGAAAAATGAGTTGGGGGGGGCATGAATCATGCATTCATCAGTTTCTTTTAGAATCTTTTGTTATTTCTGTTTTGATTGGAAGAAAATATAAAAAAAAAAAACTTAGTTTGTTAGATCTCTTTCTTTCCTGGCATTTTCTTTGTATTGTTATTTGAAAAATAAAAGAAATTAGCATAGTGTTGTGGTTTCTTCTCATCTTAAAAGCATTTCAATATATATATATATATATATATATATATATATATAATCATTATTTGCCAGTGTTCATATAAGTTTCATCATTTTTCGCAAGAGTCTTAACACCATCAGTTGCACTACCGTACCCTTTTGAGTAAATCAAGCCAGTAAAAAGAACGCTAATTAAAATTTACTAGACTTTATGTTTGTAGGGTCCATCAACTAGATTAGGCTAGAGCCTTGATTTAGGTTGGACATGAAACTCTTCAAGGCTATAAAACAAACAAACGAGTCTGTGCTAAGGAGTGTAGAAGTCCAGTGTCATGAAAGTTATCCGGGACCCCCCTTTAACACAGGGGCTAAACACGAGATCGCATGCGGAAAGGTAGCAGAGATAACCCCTCCAAAGCCGAACCAATCGTAATGGAGAACACATATAGAGGGTTTGTCTTGGGATTCTGTCGATTGCATTTGCCACAGAGCTTTGTGGGTCTCGAATCTGTTCGAGGTCCTCAGTTGTCTTCCGGACCACTTGCTTTCAATACCCTTGGTGGGTTTCAGGCTTGATACCCTGCTCATTGTGGTCTACCCACCTAGTCATTGTTCGCGCGCTGGAAACCTAGTTGCCTATATTTCTAGTGACATACATAGATGATTGCGGGGGTATACCGCGGTACCTAGGACAGACATCGGGACACGCTTTGCAGAGTATACCCGGAGGGTGCTTCCGTTTTCAAGTTGCACTTACACCGGTAAGTTGCTCTAGTGTTGGTTGGTGTAACTGTTCTTCCAACTAGTTAGTCATTTGTTTGATTTGCCTTTAGGAACTTTTAGTGTGTGCTCTGTGCTCCCTAGTTTTCCATAGTGAGTTAGTCAGTCGTGGCTTTGGGTCTCTGACCTAGGGTGGTAGACCGCCCACTCTGCTGGTAGTGAGGACTTTTTGGTCTTCCGCTTAGAAACGTAGAGTTGCCTCTTTATAGGCGTTGTTTGGATACCACTAGTTTGCCAGAGTCAGTGCATGAGACTTTTACGGACTTGAACGATCCCGCAAGGGGAGAACCTATGCATAGGATATTCATGGATAATTTTCCCGACCATACCAACCAAGGAACCCCTTTGCAAGGGGATTCTTGTGCTTTTCCCTTCTTCGGAAACGTTGGTGTTCCTTTGATGGCCACTTTGTACATTCCTAGGTTGAATGTGGGACTACCGGTTTGGTAGGGTACCATTCCAAATGTTCTGAACGCTCTTGACGCTTCTCATTTAAGCACCTTAAGTCATGAGCACCCTGTTGATGTTCCTTCGTCAACAAAGTTTTCTCCTCCTCCTTCTCCCACCTCTGGTGAAAGTACAGTTACTAGTAACCGGAAGTCTAAACAAAATAGAAAGAGGAAGAATAAGAAGAAGAAATCACCAACCTCTGTGATTCATGTTGGAGATCAGTCGACAACCTCTGCAAGTCACGTTGAAGACCAGCACCCAGGCTCTGCAAGTTATGTTGGGGGCACACACCCACCCTCTGCAAGTCATCCTAGGGGAAAGAGTCAAGTCACTGCTAGTCATACTAGTAACAGGTTTGTAGCCTCTGCGATTCATGTTATCGACCCATCACTAAACTCTGCAAGTCATGTTGGAGATGTGCAACCAACCATTGTTAATCATGCTAGGGGCATTAATTCTGTTGAGAAACCTAGACAGATATGACGTAACCCTAAGTTTCCTTGTAAGTTTTGCAAGGGAGATCACCTTACTCACTTGTGCCTTGGCATTCTAGAGGTACAAATATTTTGGTCCATGTCTGCAAGCTCTTCTGATTCTGAGTCTTTTGAGGTTTCCTCGCAGTCTATTCAACCATTGGTTGAGAAAGTGGTCACGCTGATGCAGTCATTGGTTGATCCCACTCCTCTTTTGGGGGGTGAGGTGCCTTTAGACAATGTAGTCTCTCAGCCTATGCAGCCATTGGTTGAGAAAGTGGTCATGCCGATGCAGTCATCGGTTGATCCCACTCCTCTTTTGATGGGTGAGGTGTCTTTAGACCATGTAGTCTCTCATCCTATGCAACCATTGGTTGAGAAAGTGGTCACGTCGATGCAGTCATCGGCTGATCCCACTCCTCTTTTGAGGGGTGAGGTGCCTTTAGACCTTGTAGTCTCTCAGCCTATGCAGCCATTGGTTGAGAAAGTGGTCACGTTGACGTAGTCTTCGGCTGATCCCACTCCTCTCTTGGGGAGTGAAGTGTCTACTGACTATGTTTTCAACATTTCCAGTTCTGTATTTTCAGAACAAGGGGGCATTCCACTCGCTCCGAAAACACCCCCTCCAAGCCCTAGGATGGTTTCCTTTGATTGGAATGACCTTGTTGAGCCTCGTCTTCCTTCCTCCACACCCTTTCAAATAAGGGTTGAAGTTAATTCAACAAACATTTATCAATGTATTGTGGATGAAGGAGCCTCTGCAAGTATTTTATCCTCCTCGGTTTGAAAAGTCTTAGGTTCTCCCAAGCTTGTGTCTGTTTCACATGAGTTGTTGGCTTTTGACAGACGTCCTAGTGAATATTTGGGGGTTCTTTCTCAATTTCCTATCTCGTTAGGTGGGAAGATTGTCCGTGTCGATGTTATAGTGGTGCAAGGCCCATTAGATTTCAATATGCTTCTCGGGCGTGATTATGTATATGCTATGAACATTGTGGTATCTATGCTCTTCCGAGTGATGCACTTCCCTCACAATGGAAGCATTGTCACTATTGACCAGCTGGCATCTGCTAATCACCATCCTAATTCAGCGTTAGTTCAGGCTGCCCCTTTATATGTTCCTAGTGTTCGTGTAGACTCCACCCCGCCACGGGTTAATTATGTGGCATCTTATCCTCTGTGTTCAATTGCTTATGAGCAGGAACCTGTGCAATCATGTTTTCCTTCTCGAGACTTGGAATCAGCGATTGATCCATTGGTGTATCCAATGAGGGCATGGGATCCCTTGCTTCCCCCTCTTGATCCAAGTGGGCTCGAGTATCCTTCTGAGTCTGATCTCGTTGTTAGTAGATCCTCAAGCCCTCGTGATCATGATTCTTCGTTGATAGACTCTACCAGTCCTGGTCAGAACCTCTATCGTCATATGGAGTATGGTCAGTTTACTTCACCCTTTGGGACTGTCGACCCTCGTTTGCGTGATTTCTTGGATTTTTAATTGCCTTCAGATGAGGCTATCCTTGAAGCCATGACTATGGTTTCTATACTGCAGGAGGACTTACATCGTGGTTTGTTTTTTCTTCCCTTTTGGGAGACTTCCCAAGTTGACTATCGAAGAGACTCTTGGTCTGAGCCTAGCAGCGGGCTCTACCTGAACCAGCTTCATACATGAGTCGTAGCCCCCCACGGGTCTTCTTTTAAGCCATTTTCAGACCCTCTAAACATGAAAAGATTGTCGAGCGATCTTGTGGCCTTTCACGCTCATTAAACTGAAATTTGAAGTCACGTCTATCCGGTGGTAGTTTACCCCTTTTTCGGTCAGGACGGTCAACTGTACGAACAAAGGTATACTCTAGAGGCTTCGGATCCCTAGAAGAGTATTCTCAGATATAATTTTAACACTTTTTCGGGTCTGAGAGACTAAATTTACAAAAAAGGAACCCCCACGGAGTCCATAGTTAAGCTCTTTTCAAACTCCCTAAAATTGAAAAGATCGTCGAGTGACCTTATTCTTTCACACTTGTTAAAATGGTCCAGAAGAACATTCCTGACGGAGTCCATAGTTAAGCTTTTTTCAGACTCCTTAAAAATGGAAAAATCATCGAGTGATCTTGTCTTTATCACACTCGTTAAAATGGTTTTGAATAGACGTCTTGTCAGTGCTAGTTTACCCTTTTTTCGAACCGATCAGACTACCTCCGAAAAAGGTACCCCATCGGAGTCTCCTTTTACGTTTTTTCAGACTCTCTAAATATGAAAAATCGTCGAGCTTACCTTCTCTGGGCTCATAAAACTTACATCGAAGGATGTTACCATTGTGTATCTTATTAATCGCATTTGCATCCTACGTCTCTGGTCTACTGACGGCTCCATGTTGCTCTCAACTAAACCATCTAAAGCATGCCTTATACGCAAGCCCTGTAGCACTTTGTCTCTGCGTCTTGACACCTTTGGCCCCAGGGGGGATTTTTTTCCGAGTGTCCTTACTTTGAACATCAGTCTTGTCCTTGTGCCTCGAACTTGTATGTTTGCGACACTCATCCCTCCTTTGTAACGTAACATTCTTTTTATCTTTTTTCAAAATTTTTGAAAAAGACAAAAAAAAACAAATATACCCCAAAAAGAGGAAGAGAAAAGTATTTTATTTGTATTGGCAACACAATGAGTCGCCCTTGGATAAAGCACATCTTTCCATTTGTTCGTCAAACCCTGGGATTTAATATGACCTTAGAACGTTGTTCCCGCTACATTGAGTTGTGTCCTCCTCCGTTTGGTTATTCTTCCAAACATATGGAGAGTTTGTGTTGCCCCCTACCTCGTAAACTTATGTTAATTCCATGATGCCTGAATCTCATCTTTTGTCGTGCTATTATCCATGGGAAGTTTTTCTAAGCCTGAGTCAACCCCTCTGCAGTTTGTCTCTTGCCCTCATGCCCGGCCATCCTCAAAGTCCAATCAAGTCTTTGTTCGAAATCAATGAAGCCTTCAGTCTGATCATCAAGATTCTCTAGTCCATGGCCGACGAATCGTCGAAGACCTTTGGATAGTAAAGCATACACTCATATTACACTCCTACCCGAGTTTTGAAGATTTTGAAATTGTTGCTCGAGCTCTGAAGACCTCATCTCCAGCGATCAGGCCTTATCAGCTTCTAGAAGATGGATACTCTACATGTATATCTTTTTGATTTCGAGATGTAGCTCCGTTGTGTATTGTTCGCGGCTACACTTTATATAGTTATATGACATGGATCTACAATGTATTTGATTGGTAGCCATGATTTTATTTCATCTCGAGCATGGGTATGCCCACCTCGGTGAGACAATTATTATTTTGCAGAAGGCACCTCCCGATTTCTGGTCCCCGGACTAACTTGTTTGGAACGTTGGTGAAGATTGTTAATGTATTTCGGCCATCAGATGCTCTTCTGACCTCACATATTAGGGGGCATCTGTTATAACCCTAATTTGCACCAGACATGCTTACCTGGCATCGAGCCATCTCAGATTCATTCTTTGTCAAAACACTATTGAACAACTCTTCTTAAAAACCCCTTTTATAAAGGCCCACGCGCCTTGTTCCATTACTGTACGCGTGTACACGCTAGTTGACCCAAGACAGTGCACATGTACCTACAAAAGCACGGAAAAAGAAAAGTTGTTGACGGAACACACAGCTTTGGGTAAGTTAACTAAACCTTTCGGCCATGCATGGTCGATCATTCAACCAAATACCTAGCTCCTTCTAACCTATAAAAGAAGGGGTATGGATCCCATTTGAAATGAGGAAAATCATAGTAAATAGACTATACTCGATTGAGCATTCCCTTTGTCCCAACCTTTAGCCATCCTTGTGCAAAGATAAGTATAGAGAAAAGCAGTTGGAAGATAGTGGAAGAAGAGCTCAGGACCAGGATCAAGGAGCAGTAGTCGACTTTATCATTGTAAAGTATCATTGTGAAGTTAATAAAAGAATTGTTTTTCCCGTCCCGCCATATGAGATTGTCATTATTTGAATATTGATTGTATGATTGATTAAATCTCTAACCTATTAGTTCATAGATCAAATGCACGTGGAGTTCTTTGTTTGTCTTTTGTGAATGCAGGTCAGCATTGGGAGGAGAGCTGCAGTCAAAGAACGACCAAGTGTGAAAAGGGATCGACATCAAACACAAAAAATAAGGTACGTCAACTTAATCTCTTGAGCCTTGTATTTACATATGAGTGATGGGGGTTTTGGCATGGGATGATGGTAAGAAATAAGAGTTTTTAGGTCATTTTTACATGCATGATAAAAACCCTTAGTGCTAGTTCGTAGGAGGGATTTCCCACCCACAACACTTGCTCTCTCACATGGGTTTATCAATAGCATTTTCTCTTCAAATTTATCTTCAATCTCATGGATTTATCAGGGACAATTTCTCTTCAAATTGAATCAAGTTTTCAATTGAACAATTGAATCAAGCTTTATTTTTCAATAGCGTTTCTCTTCAAAATTCTCTTCAATCTCATATGGAATCAAGTTTTCAATTGAACAATTGAATCAAGCTTTATTTTTCAATAGCGTTTCTCTTCAAAATTCTCTTCAATCTCATATGGATTTATCAGGGACAATTTATCTTCAAATTGAATCAAGTTTTCAAGATAAATCTTGTGTATAATGTGAATGTATCATTGTTTTCTTTTCTTTTTGTTTTTCTCTCACATGGATTTATCAATAGCATTTTCTCTTCAAATTTCTCTTTAATCTCATATGGATTTATAAGGAACATTTTCTCTTCAATCTTAATACTACTTAGCATATTAAGATCAAGTGATGCTAAAGAATAACTATTTATGTTGTGAACAATTGAATCAGATTTTCAAGGTAAATCTTGTGTATAATGTTAATGTGCCATTGTTTTATTTTCTCTGTTTTTCTTAAGAATCTGTTAACCTTACTCTCTCACATGGGTTTATCAATAACATTTTCTCTTCAAATTTATCTTCAATCTCATATGGATTTATCAGGGACAATTTCTCTTCAAATTGAATCAAGTTTTATTTTTCTCTTCAAATTGAATCAAGTTTTATTTTTCAATAACGTTTCTCTTCAAAAGTCTCTTCAATCTCATATGGATTTATAAGGAACAATTTCTCTTCAATCTTAATACTACTTAGCATATTAAGATCAAGTGATGCTATAGAATAACTATTTATGTTGTGAACAATTGAATCAGATTTTCAAGGTAAATCTTGTGTATAATGTGAATGTGCCATTGTTTTATTTTCTCTGTTTTTCTTAAGAATCTGTTAACCTTGCTCTCTCACATGGGTTTATCAATAGCATTTTCTCTAAAAATTTATCTTCAATCTCATATGGATTTATCAGGGACAATTTCTCTTCAAATTGAATCAAGTTTTATTTTTCACATGGGTTTATCAATAGCATTTTCTCTTCAAATTTATCTTCAATCTCATATGGATTTATGGATTTATCAGGGACAATTTCTCTTCAAATTGAATCAAGTTTTATTTTTCAATAACGTTTTCTCTTCAAAATTCTCTTCAATCTCATATGGATTTATCAGGGACAATTTCTCTTCAAATTGAATCAAGTTTTCTAGGTAAATCTTGTGTAAAATGTGAATGTGTCATTGTTTTCTTTTCTTTCTGTTTTTCTTAAGAATCCATTAACCTTGCTCTCTCACATGGATTTATCAATAGCATTTTCTCTTCAAATTTCTCTTCAATCTCATATGGATTTATAAGGAACAATTTCTCTTCAAATTGAATCAAGTTTTTAATTGAACAATTGAATCAAGTTTTCAAGGTAAATCTTGTGTATAATGTGAATGTGCCGTTGTTTTCTTTTCTTTCTGTTTTTCTTAGGAATCTGTTAACCTTGCTCTCTCACATGGGTTTATCAATAGCATTTTCTCTTCAAATTTCTCTTCAATCTCATATGGATTCAATCTTATTTCTCTTCAATCTCATATGGATTTATTAGTGACAATTAAACTTCAAACTAGACGAAAGGCTCATCAATGGACATCTTATTCAATCTCATATGGATTTATCAGTGACAATTTCTCTTCAAACTGGACGAAAGGTTCATCAATGGACATCTTATTCAATCTCATATGGATTTATCAGTGACAAATTCTCTTCAAACTACACGAAAAGCTCATCAATGAACATCTTGTTGTTGATTAATTCCTAACCATCCAACCAGAAGACATTATGAAAAACACTAGCCAAATTTCAATGGACAAAAACATGTTCAAACTCCTTGAACCCTACCACCTCAAAATCTTGGATACCAATTGTACTACAAATTGGGAAGCCCCCCTTGCATACATGTGGAAACAAGTGTTGCCAAGAATCACCAAGAAATTTGATTTTGGGGAACGAATTACAAGTTTACTCCTGAGAAATTGGCAGCAACTCCTGTTATATTCCTCGTATTGGTGCCTTTCTAAGAAGGCCTAAGCATGTTTGCCAACTTTTGGGAGCAACTCCTGTTTTATTCCTCATATTGATAACCTTTTAAGAAGGCCTAAGCTTCTTTGCCAGCTTTTCTAATACCAGCTTTCTAGTAACTATCTTAGGGTCCCCCACTGAAAGCTTAAGCTTGCAAACATATGGAATCAAGTGTTGCCAAGAATCACCAGGAAATTAGATTGGATTATTGGGACTCTTCTTACGAATTACAAGTCTACTCCTAAGAAATTGGCAACAACTCGTGTTATATTCCACCTATGGATGTCCTTCTAAGAAGGCCTAAGCTCGTTTACCAGCTTTCTAATAACTATCTTAGGGTCCCACTGAAGGCCTAAGCTTGTTTACCAGCCTTCTAATAACTATCTTAGGTCCCTATTGTAAGGCCAAAAGGCCTTGGGACATTTGTTGCCTAAGCAAAAAGAGGCGTTCTTGTTTTGAATTTACTGATATTGCCAA
>ML789551.1:395611-409215 GCA_009831015.1 Picea engelmannii
GCTTATACCTCGGACCAACAATACTAGCAGCCTCAAACATGGACACATAGAATGGGTTCCTGGCAAAATTGAATGGAATATCACTCCATAGAAGGCATCTACCCACAAGTTTGTCCGCTTCTTCTTTCTCTTTTTTTTTCAACTTGGACTTGATAGACGGTTGTGCACCGGATGTGGTTCTTGGCATAAAATATGATGATGTTGTTGTAGGCATTACATACTGTGAGGAGTGGATCTCACTAGACTCCACTCCCATTGCCCCATGAGTGTGTGTGCTTCCCCTTGACCTAGATCTTGAAGCCATTTCTTTTTTCTTGGCTTCTGCGTACTGTTTGTTTGTTGAATACTCTTCAATTGCTTTTGTGGCCTTCGCAACAAGTTCTTCGCTTGACTCTATACAAATCCCCACCTCATTCCCTGGAATTTTCGCAAGGTGGTATTTTAGCCGATATACCCCATTGAACATTGCTTTCCCACATAGCTTGCATTTGAGATGTTGTCGATTCCCTGGAGGATCAGGCTCACCATACTCCCAGAATGGATCTAATGGCTTTGGCATCTTTAATATGGAAAAATATGAACCTAGGGCAAAAAAATATCGTTTTTAAATTTTTAGCATGTGTTATTGATGAAAAAATGAAAATTTAAAAATCAAAGATAAATCAATTATGTATCTAGCATTCAAACTTGGTTTTGAACCCGAAATAGACACAAAAAATTTTAAACTAATTTACATCGACCTAGGGCAAGAAAATCCCAAAAACGTTTTTGGGCATACATGGCAAGAAAGAAAATCACATAACAATGGAAAAAAATGGTTTTTGATCCATCAAAAATCTATTTTGAAGATGTAAAACTCATTGCCACTGAAAACCTATGAAAATCTATGGTGAAGAAATGAGAAATAATGGGCAAATTTTTTAACTTACCTCCAAATGCAAAAACTGTGAAATGGAATAAAAATTCCAATGCCAAATCCACAAATCTGATCCTTGAATCCACAAAATCCCAATGGCAAACTCTTCCTTGGCTGATTGAATGGCTTGGCTCTCCTCCTTGGCTAAATGCACATATAAAATGAAAAAAAGCCCCTCACGAACCCTTAAACCCGCGGGTTTTTTTCATTTTCCACTCAGCCGATTTTTTGCCATCGACCCGCGATTTTTAGGCTATTTTTTCCAAAATATCGTGATTTTTTCCTAAAAAATCGGCTGATTTTTTCCTAAAAAATCGGCTGATTTTTTCAGCGATTTTTTTGGAAAAAATCGTGATTTTGGTGATTTTCTCAACAGAGCTTGTAACGCAACTAATGAGGAAGGCCTCCAAACCTACTTCCTCAAGAATGGTCTTTACTCCCTCAACTCTCATATTGTTGATCTATTTAATCATTTTGTTTGTTCTAGTTCCCAAGGTTTTCCACAAGCTTGGTCTCAACTCCCAACACATCATCCACTAGATTTTTAAATCGGGGCCAACTCAAATCCCAACAATTATCGAACCATCATGATTCTCTAAGCTCTATGCTACAATTCTTCACTTGTGGCTCTCACATTGGCCCTTTTTTGTGACCTTCAGAAGTTGTCAATCAACCTGGGTAAAACCAAGTTTATCATCTTCAACAGATCGAAAAAGGTCTTCTCAGACTATCACTTCTTCTTCATAGAGGAAGATCAAGATCACCACCGCATATGCATACTAGTAAGTAGAATTTTCAAGGCCTTGTTTCAATTTGAGTCATGCTCTTTAGCCTTGGGTCAACAAGGGCTATGGGTCCTTCACTCTACTCGAGAGAGTGTTTCTGGAATAACTACTAAGACATATCATACAATGTCTCTCATGACTACATTATCCGACCCACAATTATTTACATGTCAAAGGTTTGGGGGGCTTGTTTGCTTGAGTTGAACTAGGCTACTGCTAAGAGGGTTCAAACCCTTCTCCTTCAATGTATGATCAGATGCAAACAAACAATTCCTCAACCAAGTGTTCTTGCAGAGTTTTGGTGCCCACCCCCTTTGTCTTGAAATTGTCCAATACTTTAGCTAGCCCACCAGACAAGCACATTGTCGGTTTGCAAGGGTCTCATATCTTTTGGATTTTGTGGGTATTTCGATGGACAAACTCCTTCTGTTCAAATACTCCTTCGATGCATCTCTCACCTACCAAGGTGTTTAACAAGATTACTCGGAACAAAATTTACAGGCAGTTCAAATAAGTCATGTGGACAAACCCACCAAGGGAGCTACATCTGAAGATGGCTCTCTATGCAGAGCACTTCATGGAGTTGAGGGACGGCCTCATTGTCTAACCTCTATACATGCATTGTCACTAGGTGCATGCTCATCACATTCCCTTGGGCCAATTCAAAGTGGTTTCACATAGACTTCGGGTGGAGGACAAACACCAACTTGACCATTCGAGTAGGATCTGTTAGTTGTGTCATCTTCAAGAGGTTGAGACAAAGCAGCAGTTCATATTCAATTGTCCCACTTATACAAGATTCGAGGCAGTTCCATTATCTATTCAAGGAGTCACGGGCCCTCTTAGTTTCTTCTAATATCCCAACCAGAGATACTTGGCCTTATACATGAGAGGGGCCCTTGGATTTCGTTACCAAATCCTCCAACTACCCCCTAGACCGATCTCTAGTCAAACGATTACTTTCTTTTTTATGGTGCTACCATCCACTAGGGGGCCATCCCAAGCAGCCTTCCTTTCAATCCCAAATCGATGAGGTTGGGGGCCATCCCTACTTCTCAGAGACCCTGGCGACAATGTCATTTAGATCTCATACTAGCAATCAAACAAGTTCTTTCAAGCCTCAATGGCAGGCTACCTCATCCAAGCAGCAACACATTGTACAGTCCAACGCTCTCTCCACATACTCCTCCAAAGTCCAAACAATCGTCTATACAAAGTTTCCTCCATTTGACCACGGATGTTAGGAGAGTTAGCTCTAGAGAGCCTAGTTACACTTACATTATTTGTATTCATGATTTTCAATATACTCTCCTTGTACATTTTTCTTCCAGCGTCGCTCTTTAGGGTTCAATGTTTACGTTTTTGGTTTAGATCAATACTTTACATTCTACATCTTGCTTTATATAGGAGTCATTTTTGTGCTCCCACATTATAAACATCTTACTTTATATAGGAATCGTTTTTGTGCTCCCATGTTGTATACATCTTGCTTTATATAGTAACCATTTTTGTGCTCCTCCATTGAATCGACACTTTTGTACTCAACAAGTCCACTAACCTACTTTTGTGGTCATTTGTTAGACATTAATAAAATTATCTTATCTTATTATATCATATGAGTTGAAGAGGAGGCGTCTCACGACTACAAGTCACTCAAGATTCCACCTAAAGTACTCGACTACTAATCATATCTTCACACTCAAGCCAATTATCACGGAGGCCCATCATCAGTCTTCAAAAGTCTTCTATTGTTTTGTGGACTTTCAAAAAGCATTTAACATAATCCTGAGGGAGGCTTTGTTCCAACAACTTCATGACATTAGTATTTTGAAGACCCTCTTCACTGCCACCATGATACTTTATGAGTCAATTCTAGGTCGTCTCAACACAACCTACGACCTTTCAAATTTTATTTGGAGCACCAATAGGGTTAACCAAGGGTGCCCCCTCTCACCAACCCTCTTTGGGATTTATATCAACGAGCTAGAGTATTTTCTCCATAAACATATTTAGGAGGATGGATGTCTCCTACAACATCTGTTGATCTCGTTGCTTCTCTTTACAAATGACTTGATCCTTTTGGTCTCTTCACTTGAGAGTCTTCGGAAATAGATCAATGCCCTTTCCAACTTTTATGATCTTCAACAGTTGACAATTAACTTGGGTAAAACCAAGGTCACATTCTTCAATGTGTCAAAGCACTCTAATTATCATTTGTTCTTGAGAGAGGAGACATCGRGATCACCACAAAATACACTTTTGGGGAGTACAATTCACAAGGCCATGATTCATTTTGAGATGGGGCTTCTRACCTCGAATCAATAAGGGTTATGGCTCTCTTTCCCTTCTTGTGCGACAATGCTTTCCTAATCAGTTTTAGGACCATTATCACAAGATTTGTACTTGTGCAAAGCCTCCACAAGATACCGATCTTGTGTAACAATTGGAGGTATCTACCACTGTCACCTAAGCAGATATTTCCCTCATTTTAGTGAAGGAGAGAGATCCAACACAAGGGAGGCTTCCCTAGTGACCTCAAGGGATCAAGTAGCAAGATTAACCAAGCCTACATCCCCCTATCTTGGTCACTTAGATGTGATAGGCTAGGTCTGAGATAGGTGAAGGATAAAAGATGGTTATGCAAGGTAATTGAGCCACTTGGACGAAACAAGACACTTTCCAATGCATATATTGATCAATTACCAAGTTATATAGCATGCCATTCACCTTTAGACACTAAATACCAACTTAAACTAATTGTTAAACCAGTTTATATCAGCAATGAAAGATTTATAACAGCAATTAGAAAAACAACCCAGAAAATTAGAAATTTACTCTCTAAATTTGGTTTGCAACAAGGGGAACAATATCCAATTACCAAAACAAATTTTCTGGGCAAATTTTGCCACAATATTAAGTAAATATGCAGCAATAAACTGCAGCCCTAATAGCTGTAGCATACAATTTATGACAGCAGTAAGTAAACCAATGATTATTCCAAGCGTTAGGGTACAATTAGCTTGCTAATGATGTCATAAACCCAATTTAAGAGATAGTTTTGAGAAAGAGAGTATTTAATTCAACTAGGGTTTCAACCATCACTTGCAATCAACTATACTAGTGTCGTTTCTTTTTCTTGGGCAATGGAGTCAAGGAACACACCATGAAAATAGCTAGGTGCAAGACGTGTGAAGGTCAGGCTATAGGGCATATAGCCTCATAAACCCTAACTTCAATTTCTTAAAACAAACCCTAGGGCATATAGCCTCATAAACCCTAGATGTCGTTTTTCCTCTAACCTCTAGCAACAAAATTTTAATTGAACTATAGGTAAAAGTTAAAACCCTAAGGGGATGAAGCCTCTCAATCCCTAGGACTTAAACTAGCCAAAACAAGAACCCTAGGGTATAAAGCCTCTTAATCCCTAGAACAATGTCTTAATGCTTCAATAATTAATGATAGTTAATGATAATTGAAAGTAGGGAGGGGGATAAAGCCTCTTAATCCTTCTTAGGGTTTCAAGCATACAAGGTATATGCAACAATTAAGCCTCTAAAAGAGCATTTACCAAAGATACACCACACACAAGCAAGAAACTTGAACAAAGAAAACTTACTAGGCCAAGCGCATGCATGAGGAAACCCTATTTCACCATCCAACCATCAACAAGAGACAAGCATCCAATAAAATTCTTCCTTCAAGTGGTGCACACTAGATTCCTCAAGACCAAGAAGAGTAGAGCAAACTTTTTCTAGAGTGCTCTCTCACAAGTGTGAGTTGTGACGATGAAGAATGAAGTTGGGTGCTAGCCTTATTTATATAAGGTAACCCTAGCACTATTTGTCCACATACTTGAGTAAAACCATTACAATTCATGCTAGAAGTGGGGCCAACCCCTCAAAATAGCCTCTGCAATGAATAATCATGCAAATAATACATCAATAAGTCACACGTGTGGTGACATCAAGCCCTCAATGGTGTGGAGGAGGCCTCCAAAGGCCACATGTCATCATCAAGGAGTGCAAGCAAGGTGAAAGACCATCATCAAGGAGTGCAAGCAAGATGAAAGACCACCATCAAGTGCCTTGTCACATCATGTGGTGTCCAAGTGGCAAGCAAACCCCAACATCATCAAACCCTAGTGTGTGACGTCATCATCAAAAAGCCCAGCATCCAAGGTGAAGGAGGCAGCATCCAAGATGGTGAAGGAGTGTATGTCATCTCTGCATGGTGTCCCAACATCTATCAGTGCAACGTCCTCCATCCAAGGCAAAATAATCTCCGAGGTACAATGCCCAAGGTGTGGACTCCTTGCCCATTTGTGTGCCATCATGGTCATATCTGCAGATGGAAGCTCACCGAGCCATCGTCCAAGGTCCAGAAGATGTGACTGTGTTAAGCCATCGAATGACTCAATGCTCTGCATCACACGTGCCATATCCTATAACAGATGCACAACGTCCTGGGGAAAGCAGGGGGCATCCTTCAAAGAACCATGTCAGGTGCATCCAAATCAAATCAAAGTATGGAATCAAGTAAAACCAATTTTCACAGGATATAAGAGCCCTTAGATCTTACAAAGTAAGCTTTACTTAACATAGAAGCCACATAAACAATTCACATCAAGTATCCCCTTCAACTTCACATTAGCTCAAGACTTTATGTAAGTTGGCAAGTTTGATTATGGGAGGACCATCATTAGACCCTATTAGGTGTGCTAACCAAAATAGGAAAGAAAAGTCCCAAGTAGAGGGATATGTCTTGGGGGAAGCAAGAAAGAAAAGGACCCTTCAAGAGTAAGTGTGATAGTGAAACGTTGGGCTTACTTCATGGCTTATGGAATCAATTGGTCCATTTCTATGAGCGCCTTTGTGTAGGGTGCACTTGCTCTTGAGTTACCACTTTCTAAGCACTATGTTTTTCCAACTGGGGGATACAACCCGATTTTAATAAAATATATACATATATGGAATTAATAATCAAATGATGATTACATTTTACAAGTCCCCTCTTATATAGTCGATTTGGGGCGCATTGGATAACAGTCACGACTCTTAATAGTGCCTCTCGCTTTTATAAATAATACATTTTATTATTTTTTAAATTTTAATTTATTTTATCTTTTAACTTATTTTTACTCTTTTTTACTTATTATCTTTATTTTTATACATTATTTTATACATATATGTATATAACATTGCCCTTCCCTTAAAATTTGCTTTGTCCACAAAGCAATGGTAAGGAAGGATGGCAATGGTAAGGAAGGATGTAACTGGCAAAAATGTTCGAACTCCCATGCTGCATCTTCTTCCGGAAGATTTTTCCATTTAATAAGATACTCCTTGATTACTCGAGAACGCAATCTCTTTTCCGTGGTGGAAATAATGGCTTCTGGTTCCAAAACGATTCTCCCTTCATCATCCATCATAGGGAGCATTGTTTGTGCCTTTTCATGTTGCCCTAAGACCCTTTTTAGACATGATACATAAAAAATGTTGTGGATACAACTTAAGACCCTTTTTAGACATGATACATGAAAAACGTTATGGATACAACTTTTATCTGGTAGATCCAACCCATAAGCTACGTGATTGATTTTCCTGTTAATTTGATATGGTCCATAAAACTTTGGAGCCAAATTATTCTTTCCTTGTTGTTTAATAGATAATTGTTTATAAGGTTGAAATCTTACAAATACCCATTATCCAACTTCGAACTCTTTTTCTATTCGATGTTGGTCAGCTTGTTACTTCATTCGGTTCCTTGCAACTGTTAAGTTTTCCTTGAGTAATTGAACAATTTTATGACTTTCGTCTAAATGATCTTTTACTGATGCAACCTTTGTTTGATTTGTAGCTAACTCCTTCCAACTCGAGGACTCATATCCATAAAGAGCTTGGAATGGTGTCATTTTGGCTATGTAGAATTACACCACCACTTAGCAAGGTGCAACCATTGAAACCATTTGTTTTGCTTATCAGTGACAAAACAACAAAGGTAGGTTTCCAAGCATTTATTGTTTGACCATTTGTTTGAGGATGGTAGGCTGAGCTCATATTAAGAGAAGTCTCGATTTGTTTGCAAAATTCTCTCCAGAAATTCCCTTTAAACTTGGCATCTCTATCACTTACGATAACTTTGGGAAACCCATGTAGCTTGTAAATATTTTTACAGAAGACTTCAACTATTTGTTTTGCAGAATCTGTTTTCCTTACTCCAACAAAGTGTGCATACTTGGTTAGTCTATCCACTACCACTAATATTTTATCTTTTCCTTCTGATATGGGTAATCCTTTAATGAAATCCATTGAAATCTCTTTCCATTTTTGGTTAGGGATGTGTAACGGATGGGGTAACCCCGGGGTTAATACATTTTCACTTTTGTTCCTTTAACAAAGGTCACACTCTACTACATATTTTTTAATATTTGCATTCATCCCCTTCCAAAAGAATGATTTTCGTGCATTATAGTATGTTTTGAAAAATCCGATGTGACCTGCGACTCGACAATCATGGGATTCTTGAAGGACCTTGGATTTAAATTTTGAGTTGAGATTTAAACAAATTCTTCCTTTATATGATAAGACGTCATTTTTCCACTCAAACTTGGGGTATTGATTTAAATCATTGATTATGGAACAGGTCTCTGGGTTTTTGGCATACTCTATTCGAATTTCGTCCAACCATTTGGGAATTGCTATTGATATTGCAAAAACTTGCGCTTCTTCATCTTTTCGTGAGAGGGCATCAACCACTATATTGTCTTTTCCCTTTTTATGTAGGATTTCCATATCAAACGTGGCAATTTTCTCTATCCATTTATGTTGTTCGGTTGTTAATGTTTTTTGTTGTAACAAGAATTGGAGACTATTATGATCTGTATGTATTAAAACTTGCTTCCCAAGAGATAATGAAACCATTTTGTTAATGCATGCATAATGGCAAGCATTTCATTGTTGTATGTAGACTGTAAGCATTCCTTTTTGTTTAGTTTCATGCTTTCGAATGCTATTGGGTGTCCCTCTTGCATTAAGACTGCTCCGATCCCAAAACCTGAGGCATCACATTCAATTACGAAGGGCTTCGAGAAATCAGGTGTTGTCAACGTGGGAGTTGTGCACATATTTTTTTTCAAAGCTTCAAAACACCTTCCTGCCTCCTCATTCTATTGAAAGGATTTTTTCTTTAGTAGATTTGTGAGGGCAACAGTTAAATGAGCATAGTTCCCGATGAATCTTTGATGGTATCCATCCAACCCTAGAAAAACTCTTAGCTTAGATACGCTTTTCGACTTAGGCCATTATATCATTGCTTTGATTTTCTTTGGATCAACCTTGACCCCATCTTTAGATATAATGTGACCGAGATACTCCACTTCCTCCTTGCCAAATGTTACACTTTGAGATTTTTGCATAGAATTGGTTTTCTTCTAGAAGAGATAATACTTGTCCCAAATGCTTCAGATGTTCCTTCCACGTTTTGTTGTATACGAGGATGTCGTCAAAAAAGACTAACATATTTTCTCAAGTATGGATGGAATAGTTCATTCATAGCAGCTTGGAAGGTAGCAAGGGGCATTTGTTAGCCCAAAAGGCATCACCCTGAATTTGTAGTGTCCTTCATGTGTCTGGAACACTATCTTGGCCACATCTTCTAATCGTACTCTAATCTGATAATACTCAGATCTCAAATCAAGTTTTGAAAAATATCTGACTCCATTAAGTTCATCCAACATTTCATCGATGAATGGGATGGGAAATTTGTTCTTGATTGTTATCTTGTTTAACCATCGATAATCTATGCATAACCTGAAAGAACCGTCTTTCTTTCATACTAGCACCATTGGAGTTGCATATGGACTTTTGCTTTTAGTGATAACACCACATTTTAATAGATCTTGGACTAACCTTTCTATTTTTGTTTTATGATGGGGGTATCTGTATGGTCTAACCTTGATCGGACTTGACCCTGGCTTGACTTCAATTACATGTTCAATTCTTCTTTCAAGTGGTAACTCCATGGGGAGGTCTTGAAATACCTTTTTGTGTTTTTGAACTAGTTCTTGGATTTCTAATGCTCTGTAGTTATCTTGCTCCGACTCTCGTATCTCCATCTGGTGGCATTGGATGAAATAGGAAGATGCTCCCCTCTGAATCAGTTTTTCCATCTGTCAAGATGACAAAACTTGTGTTTGGGGAGGTTGTAAGCCATATAACTTATACCTTTTCCCTTTCCACTTGAATTTGATGAAATGATTTTGGTGATTAGCATGATAGGTACCCGATGTTTGTAACCATTAGACTCCCAAAACCACGTCTACTCCTCCCAGGGGTACAATGTAGAGTTATGATTCCAAATTGAAGTCTTGTATTTGGAGTTTCACCTTATGGCATTTCCCTACATTCTCAATCTTTTTTCCATCCGCAACCATTACCTTCATGTCTGGAACCAAATATACCAATAGTTTGAGTTTTCTTGCAATATTGATGTCGAGAAAATTGTGGGTACTTCCCATGTCGATTAGTACTGTGACATTATCATTTTTGATATGTCCTTTTAATTTAAGAGTTTGTGGTTGGAAAATGCCTGTGATGGGTGTGAGTGATATCCTTGGTGTGTTGTCACCCTCGAAGTCTGGTGCAATATTTTGGGGGTTCTCAACTTCTTCACTTACTGACTCTTCTGAGTCTGATTTATCATCTCTTACTTCACATGTATATAACTTTTTTGAGTTATCTTCTAAGCGGTACATATGTCTCGGGTCCCATTTCTCTCCGCAGCATTTACATTTGCCTTCTTTTATTCTTTGGGCATCTAAACTTCTTTTATTGTATCGTAGGTTTGGTGGTATATATTTGTCATTTTCTGTATTTTTGGTCTGAGGTACGTTCCTTCTTGAATAAACCTTGTCAAATCTTGATTGGCCTTCTAACTTGTTTTCTGTTGCTTTTGCCTTGCGCCTTGCCATTTCAACAGTCGTAACCTCATGCAATTTTAATTTGTCCTGGATATGTGGCTTTAGACCTCCCAAGTAAGACTGAAGTAACTTATTACTAGATAGTCCAAGCACTCGTGTAGCGCGGGCTTCCCATTGATGCGTAAATTCATCTACGCTACCCTTTTGTTGTAACCTGGTGAGATTTGAGAAAAAATCATTTTCGGTGATTCCTTGGAATCTTTTAAAAAATCATTTTTGAAGGAATTCCAATCGTATGACTGAGTTCTTCCCTTCCACCACAGGGTACCAATTGTACGCATCACCTTCGAGATACATGGATGCATATTTAACCTTTTCTTCCTCTGTTGTAACATTATATATATGGATATACTCTTCAATCTTGTTAAACCATGCCACACATTGGTTATCACCTCCACTGTATTTTGAGAGTTCTATTTTGGCTTTGGGAGGATATATCATTTAGGTTTGATATTGTGCTATCGGTTGGGGATTTTTTATTGAATTGTAGGAAGGTGGTGGTGGTGGTGGTGGTGGTGGTGGTGTGTTACATGTGCTTGAAGCGCTGGATTGTGGTTGGGTGCGTTGTTTATGACCCTAGTTTTTTATAAGATTTAAAAGCTCATTATGCTTTTTATCTTGATCTTGCGTTATGATGTCCAAGTTTTGCTACATTTCGATCGTTATCTTTTGTTTTAAGTTTGCTATGCCTTGTCATACTTCAACCTAGACCTCTGCGAAAATGTTGTCTTTAAGCCCTTGCTTTAAATCGACTAGGCCATGTTGTAATTCAACCCCAACTTTTGTGGTAATTTTATGTTTAAGGCTCTGTGTCAGTGCTTGTTTGAGTGCATCGTTGTTGTTCCTTATTTCCTCTCTTAGATCATCACGATTATTGTTGATTGCATCTTCGAGTAATTTAAAGGCGTTTTTGTATTCGTGCTCTATTTTTTCCACCTGATTTTTTAATTCTGCCATCTTCTTGGTACTTGGAGGCGAAATTTTGACTTAATACAATGGTTTAGCAACTATCAGTTGTTTGAATCTTGGCGTATTCTTTTTATCGTAGGATGAATTGGGGTTTGCAATTTATTGATCGATACGATGAGGGGGTACGAGGATCGAGTTCAGGTCATGAGGTAATGGTATGCAAGGGTCTGTGTGGAATGGTGGCATGGTGAGGAAGTGAGGTCGCGAGGAAGGGACGTTGTGAGATGGAGCAAATGGTTGGAGTGGTAGATAGAGGTTGCGGGACTGCAGATTTTACACAGGTGTATACAGGAGGTCGCGGGTTGGTGAATGGGTCAAGGGCAAACAAAATCATGGGCGGTCGAATTGAGCAGAATCGTGGGCGGCTGGACTGAGCGAAATCATGGGCGAGCAGAATCATGGGTCGAGGGCGAACAGAATCGTGGGCGGTCGGATTGAGTGAAATCGTGAGCGGACAGGATGGTGGATGCACACACAACGGCAACAGAGAACACACCAATGAAGAGAAGACGACCCAACGAAAGAGAGGACGCAACCTGTCTCTGATACCAATGGGGGATAAAACCCGATTTTAATAAAATATATATGGAATTAATAATTGAATGATGATTACATTTTACAAGTCCCCTCTTATATAGTCGATTTGGGGCGCATCGGATAAGAGTCACGACTCTTAATAGTGCCTCTCGCTTTTATAAATAATACATTTTATTATTTTTTAATTTGTTTTACCTTTTAACTTATTTTACTCTTTTTTACTTATTATCTTTATTTTTATACATATATGTATATAACACCAACCCATTAATCTTCCTTTTTATTGTCCTTTTATGTATTTGCAAATCTCCTTTATAAGGTTTCAAGCTTTAGCATTCATTGCTTTGGGATTGGGGCGAACGCGAAAAGGGTAGAGCTCAAGTATGGACTAGCTTTTTAAAGTCTTTGCTATTATTTATTTATTTCTTTAGCATCATTCTTTCTTCATTATTTTTTAGTAGCAATTGCAATCAACCTCTAGGCCTTTAGCCCCTCTTCTCATGAGAGAATGAACCATGACCCATTACCGATGTTTAATACACTATGACAAGCTACAAGATGGTAAGTGTTAAGTATGGTGGGGAAACAAAACATTACCCTTGTGAGGGGCCCCCAGTAGTACCGCTTTTCCTTAGGGGTGACAACATGGGACTAGGGTACAAATGTTGGCCACCAAGGTGAAACAAAGAAACAAACATAACTTTTTGAGCTTATGATTCATTATTCAACTTCAACCAATGATCCTCACTCACATGCCTAGTATATTAAGCACAATACTCTATATGAAAGGACTAATGTACCTCATGATGACATTGGCTTACCATCTCCCAAAGACTGTGTTGATTGGATGTGATGAGCTTTGTTGATCAAGAGTGAAAGAGGCATATGAGGGGGGTTGTTTGGCTACTATGGGTGGACATGCTGATCATCATCATTGTTGGGATCACTATCTTCATTGTGGGCCATGAGACATGATCTCCTCTAGTTACCCCTAGGCATGGGGGGTAATAAGGACATCTTGTCCTTATGGAGACAATCATTAGATCCACAATTCTTTATCACTTGGAGGTCTAGGGACCGAGTCTATCATAGACCGATTGGGCTAAGGACTAAGAGAGTCCAAAGCCCCATCCTCAAACACATCATCCGATGCAAACAAACTACCCCCCAACCCATGGTTTAGGCAAAGTTTGGTGTCTAACATTTACGCCTAGAGGCCATCTTTCAATGGTCTCATTCCTTCACAAAGTTTGGATCTTTGGGAACTCTACTCTGGGAGGGATTGGTATCCCTACTTAGCACTTTGTTCGTCCAAGACCATTGCCTCAGCCAACGCCCCAGGTCGAGTCTATTGTTGGCTCTCAGATACTTCTTGACTACTCCAATCCATTGCCATCTCTCCAGACCACCCCCCCCCCCC
>ML789551.1:423693-442815 GCA_009831015.1 Picea engelmannii
AGTTACCAGTGAACTCTTCCCTTCCATTATTAAGTTTTGTTGTTCCAATTTCTTTCACAGGGCAACAAGCATGCCATTTTTCACACATGAACAAAAACATATAATTTTTCATCGATGTAAACATGAATACAAGAATAAAGAGCAAAATTGAGGGACTTATTTGCTTATAAATTGTTATTGAAACAACTAACTGAGGGTGAGTGATTTTCCACCCAACCGTAGGCGTTGTTGCCTATCAATCTCTCTACAACAGGCCACCCCCTAGCCAGACTATGATACGACAAGGGCGAAATTAACACTCTTAGGAATTTTTATGGGCAATGAATCAACTCAAAATAGAATCTGACTCCCTGGGAACAATCTCTTGAGTTCGCAGGGACATAAAACAGCTCTTGGGCACCCCACTGCCCACTCCACACAGCACAAGGAGGGAACTTCCTTCTCTACTACACAACCCCTCAGAAGTCTCCTCCCCCTCCAATGCTCTTTTGTGTGTGCTAAGCAAGGTCCCAATTGTGGTCCTATAACTCCAGTGATTTCCTAGATTTCCTACTCTTCTTCTGGTGGAAAAAGCTTGTTTTTCTTGGTTGGTCCTTTCCACCTATTATGGCTAGCTCTCTTGGCTAACTTAACTCTGTTTTTTGCTCTCTCCTTGCTCCTCCAAAACTCTCCTTTCCTTGCTCCTCCAAAACGCCTGAACTTTGTTTTCTACTCTCTCCATGCTCCTCCAAAACTCTCCTCTCTCCTTGATCCTCCAAAACTCTCCTCTCTCCTTTCTCCTCTAAAACTCTCCTCTCTCCTTGCTCCTTCAATTTCTCCTCCTTTTCCCCTTGCAACTCCAATTCCTCCTTCTTTTCCCCATGCAACTTGACTTTCTCTCAAGTTTTCCAAAATTGATTGTACTCAACCCATACCTCAATAAGTTGATGATATGACTCTCTCATCCACCTCCCCCCTATAGTTAATGGCATCAATCTCTTCGCATGGGTACTTGCCCATACTCTCATAACTAAGGAGATGACTTCTTCTACCAACCTCCTACATTCATTCAAGGATTAGCCTTCGATAAGTCAAAGGAAGAAAAATAATATTTGCTCACAAAATAAGTTGGCAAGGTGGCTTGGGTTCTTTGACATGTGGAACCCCCTTTAGGCCCCTCACTCTTCCCCTCTCGTGGTATCATGGCCCCTATAGGCGCTCATGCTAAATCGATCTTCAAACTGAAAATAAAGTATATAAATATACAATGTTTAATATGTTCAGCTTACCATGGCATGGTAATCAAATATCCATCCCAAATTAAAACAACATAAACCATAATCAATTACAAATTAATCAAATGGTCAAAATGGGGACATTGCATGTTCCAGATGCATGGGGTATGTTGTTGTCAAGGAAGTGGGCTGCAAATTTGGGTGGTTCGATACAAATGGATTTATCTTATGCAACCATCCCAACATGTGAAAGCACTTGTGTCAATTTGCGTCGTGAGCAGTTTAGGAGATTTCATGTGGAAGATCCCAATGAAACCGTTAATGAATTAGTGTGCACATTAGATGATGACATGGGTAATTATGCAATCCTCTCACTCATTGGCCCCAAAGATAAATGAAGAAAAAGTAAAACGGTCAAATGATGAGATTTGGAAGATGCATTTTGATGGGGCACATTCTCCATTAGGTACTGGTGTAGGTATCATTTTTACTTCCCCACAGGATGATGTGATGAACTTTGCCTATAGACTAGAATTTGAGGTCGTGAATAATGTTGCAAAATATGAGGCCTTACTTCTAGGATTAGAATTGACTTTAAAAATGGGCATAAAGGTCTTACAAGTAATTGGCAACTATGATCTCATGGTGTTTCAAGTTAGAGACCAATATGCCACGAAGAATGAGAGCTTGAGGAAGTATAAACACATGATCCTAGGTATGATTGACAAATTTGATGTGTTTTCAATAGATGTTGTCCCGAGAGAAGAGAATGCCCTAGATGTAGCCGTGACTAATCGTTAGGATTGTGAAATCCTTACTGCAGGCGAAGCTAAAATGGATATCATTTATAGGCCATCCATCCCGGATGATGTTGAACACTAGCAAGTCTTCCAAGATTATTCTAAAGCAGAAAGATTCATGAATAATCGAGAACAATTCTTTGATCTTAAGGTGGATTTGAAAGGTCAAGAAAGTATCTATGGTGAATTCGAACTAGTTGAGTGGGAGGAAGGGAATAGGATCCCTTATGGTTTGGTACCTTGGAGAGGATTTTCGATTGACACGATAGGTACAAATAAAAGGAGGAAGTTAGTAAGACTCAAAACCACATATAAGTGAACCTTAGGTCGAAGGCTAATCCCAAGTTGATTAAGATTGGAAAGGGCACAACTTTGGAGTAGAGGAAACGAAAAGAAAGTTTAATCCAAGAGTATAGGGATGTGTTTGCATGGTCATATGATGACCTAAAATCCTATAAGGGAGACATCATTCAACACACACCATCCTTATGAAAGACGATGCAAAGCTCTTTAGACAAAAGTTGAGGAGAATTAACCCCAAGCTCTTGTCCCTTATCAAGAAAGAACTTGAAAAGATGTTTGTGACAAAAACCATTGCTTCTATCCGACACTCGTCATGATTAGCCAATCTGGTGGTGGTGAGAAAGAAAACTAGTGAGATCAAGTTACGAGTTGATTTTAGAAATCTCAACCAGTTGTCCCTCAGACAATTATCCTCTGCCCAACATGGGTCCCTCAGACAGCTATCCTCACCCAACATGGAGACTTTACTACAGAGGGTAACGAGATCAAGCATGTTATCAATGCTTGATGGACTTTCTAGATCTAATCAAGTCCTGGTTAAAAAGATCAACACAAAACGACATTCGCGACTCCCTAGGGAACGTACAAATACCTTAGAATGTCATTTGGGTTAATGAATGTAGACTCTACTTTCCAAAGAGCCATGGATTATGCATTTAGAGACTTGATTGGGAAGAATCAAGATCATAGAGATATATGAGGATGATTTTATTGTGTTTTCCAAGGAAAGAGGTGATCATGGACAACATTTGAAGAAAGTGTTTGAAAGATGTAGAAAATATGGCATATCGTTAAACCTGAAGAAGTTTGTTTTGGGGGTTGATGAAGGCAAACTCCTCAGACATGTCATCTCGAAAGAAGGGAGTAAAGATAGATCCCTCTCATGTAGAATCCATCCAACGAGTTCCCTTGCTGAGAAACAAGAAAGGAGTCCAATTATTCTTTGGTAAGATCAATTTCATTCAGAGACTTATCTCTAACTTTGTTGAGATCACTAAACCAATTTCCAAACTATTGAAGAAAGACCAAGCATTCAAGTGGTATAGGGAAAGTGTGAAAGCATTCAACACTATCAAGCATGCCATAGCTTTGACACCTGTCCTTGTGAGTCAAGACTCAAGATTACTCCAAGGAATTTCAAGTCTTTTCTTTCGCTTTGGAAGAAACAAAAGCCGATGTCTTGTTGCAAAAAAATGAGGAAAACTCGAAACAATTGATTGCATTCATGAGAAAACCTCTCCAGGACTCAAAATTAAATTATGCCTATATGGAGAAGAAAGCTTATGCTCTTGTGCAATCTTTGAAATTATTTAGGCATTATGTGGGATACTGCAAGATTATTGCATATGTCCCACATGCTACAGTGAAGGATATACTCACTCAACAGGATTATTTGGGTATTCATAGAAAGTGGGTATCTAGAATCCAAGAGTATGATATGGAAATCAGACCTCCTAAGTTAGTGAAGGGGCAACGTCTTGCTAGGATGTTAGTTGAGGGGAATGAGAGCATTGAATATCAACAAAGTAGAAACCCCTGACATGGTAGCGGCAATTCTAAATGATTTAGAGAGACATGAGTGGTATTCGAACATAAATTATTTCTTAAAGACCTTGACTTGTCCAAACCATTTTGTAGATCAGAAAGGAATAGCCCTAAGATTGAAAGCATCAAAGTATTGTTTGATTCAGGGTGGCCTTGGTTGGAAAAATCCCAATTGCCTCATTCTAAAATGTGTAGACAATATAAAGGCCAGGAGATTAATGGAAGAATTACATACAGGATTCTATGGTGGACATCATGCAACCCAAACCACAACTCACAAAATCAATTACATACAGGATTCTATGGTGGACATCATGCAACCCGAATGACAACTCATAAAATCTTAAGGGCGGGATATTATTGGCCAACTATTTTCACTCATGTCCATAAGTTTGTTAGAGTTTGTCAACAATGCTAGTTATTCACGGGAAAACAACACCTTGTAGCCTTACCTTTGCAACCCATCTTAGTGGAGGCACCCTTCCAACAATAGGGACTAGTTTTATTAAAGAGTTTAAAGAGAATTCAGGCAATGGATTCAAGTGGATCCTCACAGCCACCAACTACTTCATGAGGTGGGTTGAAGCCATTCCCACAAAGAGAGCAACTGATAGTACGGTAAAAGACTTTCCTTGAGGATAAGAATATCACAATATTTGGTGTCCCAACCAAGATCACAATAGACAACGCCAAAGCCTTTAGCTCAACCAAGTTGTCATCTTTTTGCTTTGATTATGGCATTGTATCATCTCACTCATCCAACTATTGCCCATAGGGAAATGGCCTTGCGCAATCAAGTAATAAAAACTTAATGGCCATCATCAAGAAAATTGTGGAAGATAACAAGAAAAGCTAGGATAGCAAAATTAAATATTCTCTATGGGCAAATCAAATCACGAAGAAACAATCCACTGAGAAGAGCCCATTTGAGTTAGTATACAAGATGGTGGTCACATTGCCAGTGCACTTGAAGATTCCCATGTACCATTGTTAGAGCATTTCACCACCGAAAGAGAGGCAATTCAAGCAAGAATCGATCAACTTAAGGAATTGGATGAAAACCGAAGAAAAGCCTTTGATCAACTTATCCAAAGCCAAGGTAAAGTCAAGAAGATCTTTAATAGGAAGGCTTGACAAAGGCAACTCAAGAAAGGGGGATTTTGTCCTCATGCGGGATCAAAAAGGAGAAAAATCGAGAAAGCATGAAAAGTATGATGCATTATGGCTTGGGCCTTACTGGGTTGAGAATGCAACATGTACTAATTCTTTCTATCTTAGTCACTTGGATGGTGAATTGTTGCCATTGCCTATTGAGTACCCTAGTGGTGGCAATTAGTGCCACATTAGGAATAGAAGTGCATAAGCTCCTTTGAGCAGTAGTTTAGGATGATTGTGTGTTTCCTTTCCTTGCTTTTGCCTTTAGCGTTTGGTTCATGTTTATTTGATTTTCATGCATTTATTTTTTATTTAGCTCATGTTTTACTTAGAATTGATTTCATGCATTTCTTGATGTGTTAACGATAGATTTAATTTCTTGCACTTTTGCTT
The DNA here is from genome assembly GCA_009831015.1 of Picea engelmannii. Classification (NCBI taxonomy): domain Eukaryota; kingdom Viridiplantae; phylum Streptophyta; class Pinopsida; order Pinales; family Pinaceae; genus Picea; species Picea engelmannii. The sequence goes on from ML789551.1 coordinate 429,104, forward strand.
TAGCTTTATTTTGTGGTGGACCAAGGTAATCATATCGCCTTGTTGCTTTTGTTACTGATGATTGTATGTCCAATTTAAGGGTGAATGCAAATCGCAGGTATGTTTGAGGCTCTAGGGTTTTCATGCACTCTTCTTCAAGGAGCACATGTCCTCAAGTTGGAGCGAGTTGTTAACCCTCATACTATATGAGAGGTAACCATGTGATTCTCATCACATGCTAGGGATTTTTGCACAAGCACCACTCTCCTAGTGGCATGATGTTCCACTTCACATTTGATCATGAACCCTTCAAATTGATCTTCCAAAGCTTATGTTAGAGATCTTGTTGCCTAATGATCTCCCTAGCATAGTGGATATGCCCATTTTGATGATCTCATGATGATGATAGCATGGTTTAGTTGATTTGAAGTAGTGATGATGATGTTGTACACATGATGAGCACCTCAATGTATTGGATATTGTCATGTCTTTCTTTCTTGCTCATATATGGTGATAGTTTTCCATGTACTTGTCATGAACACGGTGGTCATGAACGTGGTGGACAATGGTTTAATCTAATAATGGATCATAACACTTTAAATTGTTATTATTTTCCTTGTTGTACCATGGTGGGTCATAGTCATCCTTTAGATAAGTGTTGACACTCTTGGGTTGAGTTGTACTACTAAAGGCCTAGGAAGATGTAGCATGTCTATATACCAAATCATACTTAACACTTTTCATTTTCCTCATTATTCCATGCAGATGTTAAGTATTCCAACTCATGGTTAGTTTGCAATATGTCATAACAAGGTTCATACTTAATAGTCCCATGAGGAAAGCCTCATCTTAAGAGTCACAAGCTCGAGGTTGATGCAACTAAAACTTAAAATCCAAATACAAAGATGACATTGTGAAGTTATAAAGATGACATTTCTTGGAATATTTTGAGAGGACAACCCTCCTATTTTGTTGGATCCACACGTGTGAGGGTCCTATGAAGCATTTTGAGGAGATCTTGTATTATTTTGATGAAGTTCACCTCTCCAGATGAGGGAGTTTGTTGTGTTTTGACCATGTCTATTCCATTTTTTAGGAGGACGTCCACTTTGTAGAGGCATCTATCCTCATCTATTGTACATGTAGCATTAGTCCACCATATTTTTAGCAATTTTTACTAGATCCTCTAGGTTTGTTAGAGGATATTAGTTTTTTTTAGCATAGATCTAGGAATTTGTTAGAAATCTAATTCTATTCTATTGTGAAGGTTGTTGAGCTCTTCATCTATAAATAAGAGCCTCTTCCTCATTTGTAAATTGGTTGGAAGTTATTGGAATAAAGCTTGTTTTGCTCGTCTCATGTCTAAGACTCTTGTGGTGATGGATGATCAACCTTTCATGAAATGTGGCAAATGATTCTTGGAGCATACTAGTAAAAGTTTTATTGCAGGTTTGGAATTGTCAAAAGCTACTTGGGCGCCATAGAGCAGTGGCATCACTACGTTGGAGAGGTAAGTTCTATCTCTTGTCTATTTGCTTGAAGTGTGTGGGTCTTTACCCTATTATTCCTTGTGATCAAAAGCAACACTCAKTCCCTTTTCAAGTAAAAGCACTCACTAGAAGTTTTGGAGGTGGCACGATTCTTGAAGACCCCTCCCTTCCAATTCTTGTAGTAAACCCTTTGCTAGATCTAGGACTTGTAGGATCTAGTTTTGACATCCCTACTTTMCCTTTAGACCCTYAGAAGAATCRCCCCCTCAAGGTGCATCTTGACCCCRTAGCCGAAAACATTGCAAGGCACTAGTCTTCTTCCCTTCTCAACCAATCCAAAAAATCCAAAATTCATCATTATTTTGCCTCTTTTGTTTTATTTTGCAGTCTGGAATTTATTGTAGAAAATTACCCCAAAAATCAGAAAACATTGCAAGGCACTAGTCTTCTTCCCTTCTCAACCAATCCAAAAAATCCAAAATTCATCATTATTTTCCCTCTTTTGTTTTATTTTGCAGTCTGGAATTTATTGTAGAAAATTACCTCAAAAATCAGATTGCATTGGAGCCATTAAAACMCCAAAATATATACCTTAAGCCTGACTTGAACCCTCTCAAGAAAAATCACTGAAAATCACCTCCAAACCCTAGGGCATCTTGCTTGATGTGGGCCCTTGTTGTGTGCTTTGTTTCGAGATCTTATAGGGCATCAATTTTCTGGTTTAGATCTGATTTATTTCATAGAAAAAAAATCATAAAAACAGATTTGAACTCATTCTAGATAGTCAAAAGGCAAATCGTCCTACTTCCTAGCATAAAAACCCTAGACGTTTGCTTGTTTTGGTCTCTTTCATATTGCTGATTAAAAGTCATTTAAAGAGAAATGAAAATTATGTTTTAAATCTGATTTTGGCATCTAAGAACATCAAAAATACAGATTTGAGATAGAAAGTGATACCGCTAGGTCTAAAAAAATTAGACGTCTCACCTTTTTGCCCTAGTTTGCAAATCATTTCATCTTTATTGAGGGTATTTTTGCTAAGTTGATTTAACATCTGTAATTTACTTTGAAATAATATCTTAAACTAGATCTTAAATTAGCTTACATGTTTATTTGGCAAATCTAACTCCATTTGGTAAAAATCCTGAATCGATTTGCTAGATTTAGCGTACTTTGTCGCTTGGGTTATCTTGAATAAGTAGGTTGTTCATAGATCTCTTTTAAATCTGAAATTTCTGCGTTTATCATCTTCAAGACAGATTTAGAATTGATTCTTTTATCTTCTATAAGCAGGTGTGTTGAGTTTCATAGCATAATATTGAATCTACTTGCTTTTATTTAGCCTTGTATTGCATTCATTAATCTTTAAGGCAAATTGGAAATCTGATTTAAGTGGTGAAATTAAAGACATTAATCATACATATTAAATTGGATAATAATAACACTAAGCTCTCTCTTGCTCCCATTTCATACTATAACACATTGAGCTTAGTTGACCTAGGTAAGCCCCCCTTGACTAAGACCATCCATAGCCTAAAGTGAGAAACACAAAGCTATTGAGGTGACAGTGGTGGCTTGCCTACAATTGCCCTTAGGGTCTTAACCTTGTACTTAGGACTTTTACACCTAGTGAGAACTGGCTTGCCAACAATTGCCCTTAGGGTCTTAACCTTGTACTTAGGACTTTTACACCTAGTGAGAAACAATTGCCCTTAGGGTCTTAACCTTGTACTTAGGACTGTTACACCTAATGAGAAACAATTGCCCTTAGGGTCTTAACCTTGTACTTAGGACTTTTACACCTAGTGAGAACCTGGGAGGTAACACATATCATGCTTAAGTTATTTGCCTATGTATTTTTGAAATTTTCCTTACTTTTTTCCCAGTTTTTTTATTTATTTATAGTTTTTTAATATATATTTTTGCTGCTCCCAACCATCATTTCTTGAAAATTTGACGGAAGCTTCTAGCCATTTGGGACACCCATTCCATGCTCCGTCCATCCCTACATTCCACAAACTCATGCAACATAGACCTTGAGCTATTTGGATTGAATCATGATGATTGGGATGTGATTACCTGCAATTTTGAGGGCTTTTTGCACTTCATATAAAATAGCTAAAAGTGTGACCCCATTCCAATACCTATATTGTCAAGAGTCTATCGTGCCAAAGAAGTTCATGGTCCCTTTATGATGTGTTGTAAAAGTTAGATGGGGGCTTAAGTAGTCATTGGAGAAAGGCTTTGGGTCTTAGAAAAACTTAATGAACAGATAGGTAACTAGCACATGTCTATTATGCAATTGCTATGATGTCAAGAGTCTATTGTGCCAAAAGAATTCATAGTCCCTTTGTTAAAGTCTAAGCACATGTCTATTATGCAATTGATATGATGTCAAGAGTCTATTGTGCCAAAAGAATTCATAGTGCCTTTGTTAAAATCTATGTTGCAGGAAACGCCAGACCACGTACCAGTACCCGAAACGCGTTGAAACACCGAAACAGGTACAAAATGGTTGGGAAACGTCATCAGTTGTACCGTACGACGTTTCCTGATTTGAAAATGTCGTACGATACGGCCAACGGTCTTTCCCGACCGTTTCGACACAAATGGCAACTGTTTCTGTGGGTTTTTCTCGTTGTGCAGGCCCATCCAAGTGACCAAGAGGGTCGTGGGTCCCTTAGGTGGCAAAAAATCCCCTCATTAACCACTAATAAACATTTTAAACCTGTCCACCATTTCACCCACACTAATAATTAATAGTAATATTAAATTCTTAAAAGTGACATTCTCCTTTATCTTTCATTTTCATCCTTTTACTTAAATTTTTAACATTATCATTAATTGTTTCAGGATATTTGAGAGTGGTTCCAACATCATTGGACTTCATATGGAGAAAGCAGAATTTTAGGTCCCATTCAAAATTCAGCAGACTTAATGGTTTTCAGAATTTCAAGATTGGCAGAATTACAACATTTCCATTGGATTCTATCATGTATGAGGGTATGGGGCTGACATTTAATCAAGAGCACCAAGCCCTCTATGTACCTCAATGTCCACCAGTTAACATTTTTGGGGTTGACCGGTTCGGTTTTGATAGCACTGCTCTCTACAATACAAGGATGTACAAGTGTCATACTAGGGTTTATCCAACGCCCATGATGAAATGCCCTCGAGGAATGATTCTCCTAGGGTTTAATGCCTCTCCTCTAGGATGATGCACTCTCTAACAAGATGTTGGTCCAATGCTCTTATTCCATGGTTGTATCCAAGTGTCCTCATGCAAGGCATTACTCCTCTCTGTGCCACATGTCCTTCCATGTTAATATAGATATGGTTTTCCTTCTAAAATGTCATTTATGTGTATCATTCTTTTTTGCTTGCAAGATAATGTGTTATTTAAAATATTCATTTTTGCTTACAAGCCTTTCCCCAATGACTGCTTATCCCCCCATCGAATTTTAACCTAAGTTGCATGAAATGGGGAAATGTCTGGAAGTTTTTGAAATGGGGATGGAAACATGACCCTCCAAAAATGGAAACGTCGGGGTAAACGCCGTGTATATGACTGCTTATCCCCCCATCGAAATTTAACCTAAGTTGCACAAAACGGGGAAACGTCTGGAAGTTTTCGAAACAGGGATGGAAACATGACCCTCCAAAAATGGAAACGCCTCCAAAAATGGAAACGTCGTGTATATATATACACACAACGTTTCCATTATTGGAGGGTCATGTTTCCTGACGTCCCCATTTCAGAAACTTCCAGACGTTTCCCCATTTCGTGCAATATACACAACATTTCCCCCGACGTTTCCATTTTCAGAGGGTCGTGTTTCCTAACGTCCCCATTTTGAAAACTTCCAGACGTTTCCCTGTTTCGTGCAACTTAGGTTAAAGTTCGATGGGGGGATAAGCAGTCATTGGGGAAAGGCTTTGGCCCTTGGGCTTGACAAAAACTTGAAGAACAAATACAGATAGGTAACCAGCACACCTATTATGCAACAGTGTTTAGAAGGAGACCGTATTTTTCATTTTGACTAGTATAAAGACAAGCCTGGAAAATTGCAATTCCATTGATTGGAACCCTATATTTTCACTCATATTTAGGAAAATTGATCTGCTGAATTGCCAAATTGATAGGCGATGCAATTCCAGGTAGAGTTAACATCTTCTAGTTAAAGTTGTTTTATTTGTAACAATTCCTGATGATCGATGCTTTAACGGGAGTACAGATTGACTGCAGCCATAGGATGCTGTGCAAGATAATTAGTTCTTATGTAAATTTGGTAAGCCATGAGCACTGAATAGTAAATACCAGAACCTGTTGGTTGAGTATTTCATAATATCAAAAAAGTTTACTGCAGATTTATATATCATGCAACAAATATGTTGTGGGAAGTGTGGTTACAGGAATCACAAAAGTATATCACAGAAGCAATTGAGTACCACAATAGTTCATTATGCAATTATTACCATATTGCAAGGCAATATGAAGCGGCCAAAGATCACAATGATCGATAGCAGAACTAGAGTTCTCAACATGCATAATGGAGCCTTTCAAGGGATTCATGGAATCCAACCTCTTGTTGTTGGAAGGTTGGACAACATGCAACTCATCAACGTGGAAAATGAGGATCTGTGTGATTATTATTGTTAATTATGGTTGAGAGTTTATCTATTTTTATTTATGGTAAGTGCAGCATTTTATTCCCCACTTAACAATGATTAAGGGCAAGATATGGCAGGTGTTTGCACCCATATTGGACTTCTTCAAAATCCAACTTGAGTGCCTATCCTACTTTGTTCGTGGTTACATTATGAGATGAATTGGTTGGTTGATCCATTGATGCAGCATCAACAGTTTGTGAGTGCCTTTTAAGGATTGGCACATGGTCGCATGTTTTGTTATTCAGGGGTTTTGGGTAGGACAAGTTCTTGAGCATGTCAAACATGTATACAAGAACATCGTACATCTGATGGACATTTTTTAGTAGATCAGGTGCCCCATACTTGCAGATTCAGTGAAGTATTCAGAGAAAGTATGCGAGGTCGAAGACCCCCAAAGAGTATGGTCGAGTTGGTTTTTGCAGACTTCTATTTTGGGGGATCTAATCATAGTTTCGAGTATCCTTTGGGGAGATGTGCATGGATTTCGAATTTGAGACAAATCTGAGAAGTTGCTATTTTCAGTAATTTCTATATTTAGCAGAGTATGAGAGTGCTCTGATTGACAAGATGATTGCATATTTGAGGACCCAGTTAGGAGATTTGCCTATGGTTCAAGTTTCAGTTGATACCAAGGTGGTGCTATTTTTAGCAGGGCGACTTGACTTTTGGATATCTAGTATGGCATACAACACCAATCAGATTTCAATCCATCCTGAGCACTTTGAAATTTCAGGGACTAGTCGCGTTTTGGCATGGTTGAGAGGGTACTTGGTGAGCCCACATTGAGTTTACTTGCTATTTTGGGATGTTATAAGCCTTGAGAGGTTCTCATTTGCCCTTAGATGGTGTGCCCTTCTTGATAAGCTTCATTTCATCTTCTTTGAGCCTTTTTCACTGCTATTTCTAAGTGTTTCCTTCCTCAAATTAGCCTAGCCCACCATACTATCCCCCTCCCCCTAAAGAAACCGTGGGAAATGCTCAGATCAGAAAAAAATAGAAGCAGAAACTCTAGCAGAACTCACTCCGTAGGTCAAAACAATAACCTATTCCCACTGAAGGGAACCATTATAAGTATGGTTACTGTGCAATTAATAGGTATATGCAAGTTAAAGTTGCCAATGTCATACAAAGAAGAAATGCTGACTAGTTCCAATTGAGGTATCATATCTACTATCATTTAGCAGGTCCTTGGTGTATTCAAATCTATTGTATTTTCAAATTTACTGTAGTGCACTAGCCATTTATATGCAATGGTTGTGTAAACTTTGGTAGGCAGTAGTACTTTTCTCCCAGTGTAATCAACTTGATTTCGATACTTAAAGTGATCAACATATGCTGCATTAATGAATACAATATATAGTTTTGCAGAATTTTACTAGACCCAGTTGCACAACTGCTTAGTACTCGCCACATTTCACATCAGTAGTGCTTGATACAAGCACTAGAGCTTAGCAGAAGGTCAAATAGTGGATTATCCCTTTTAAAACAGCCTATGGCAAGCTTTGAAGTGACTTCTTTTCTTTTCGCTTTTTTTAAAGAGAATGATACTGATATACTAGAGAGGATGCAATAGTCATCCCTTTAAAAATTGTCACCTTCTCTAACGTTATTGGAGACCTTCAAGTACAAGAACCCTTACTAGTCTATTTATAGTCGAGACAAATGCCTCACCCTTTTCCTGTTCCACTCTTCACAAACTAAATAAAAATACATGGAAACAATTTACGCAGAGAAATTGAACATTTTCGTACAAGCAAAAAATGGAGTCCAAAAATCCAAACAACATGAAAAAGCAAAGCAATTCAAGGGTTCTTGCTTACAGCATAATATTACGGAAATATGCCTTTAACACAATTGCTGGAATATGGCAGCACTACAACAAAGCACATAGATCTTTTATTAATTGAGTAAGGCCCGGCAAAAAAGATCAAAGTACTTGTATGCTAATGGTCTAAGGCTGCAAAACATCTTGTGATGCATTTACCGTGCTAAAAAAATGATCCTTGGGCATGGTCCAACGAATAAAAGCATTCAATTGGACCAACTATTACCAAAGAATGAGGGCAACAGTTCAAGCCAGTTTTGGCGCTTGTTCAAAAGCAGTTATTTTCAGAAAAAACCCACCCCAGGCAAAGTGATCAGAATTATTGCATGCAGTATGTTCAGTATGCTACCAAAATTACAGAATAATTAGAGCGCTCAAAAACAATATACCAGACATGGAAAGAAAAACCGCAAGTAGTCCACATAAAACTAATAAAAATACATGTAGAAATTAATGGCATTTGCAGAAAAAGTACACAAGTGTAGGTCATCAAACATGAAATAACATTCGGAACAACAAATATTTAGGATTTGGTGATCACCAATTATCTGTGCAATTCACTAGACCAAAACTGCAAAATATAGGAAAGGAAAATGGTTCACAGAAAATTAGTCTACAACATATTCAACTTCAGAATAACTTGGGCATCACATTAAAAAATAGCATGACTAAAAACATAATATCTTTCAATCTTAGGACCCCAAGTTACCAGTTCCAAGTTTCTCGAGTAACAACCAGAGCATATGTCACCTCTTTTAACTTAACGTTTGAAAATTTATAAGATGTACTGGCATTTTAGAATATTTTCTAATATAACCAGAATATCCCATTTTGATTCCCCAGGATAAATGGATGTTGTGCACTGACAATATTCAAATAAGGTGAAAAGGCAGCCATAGTCTAAACGTTCTACGTTTTGGCTTTTTTCTAGGGATATTATCCGTTTTATTTTGACCAAAAGACCTAAACTTGATGAGGAATGGTTGCATCTGCAGAGTTGACTGGTTAAGTCTGTATAATCCAAGTGCTCCATGATTTTTTCAGCACGCTGAATCCATTTATGGATTCAGAAATGGAATTTAAACAACAGAAAAATATGATTTCGTAGAAAATTTATATTACCGGATTCCAGCGAGAAATGCCAAAAAGGCAGTGTAATGCAATAACGAAAGCTGGTGTGGACAGTTTTTGGATCAGTTATGCCAGCTCAGTTTTCTGCCAAAATAATCATTTTCAAAAAAGATGCAAATTCTCTTGAGATTGGGGTCCAAGGCAGATATGCTGCCTCTCTTTGCCTATATAAGGCGGGGTAGTCTGTATACTCACAGACTGGCTGAATGATGTATCATTTTTTATGGCTTCATTATTGTTCAGTGATGAAATGTATGATGCATTTTCCAAAAAACTAATGGAAGTTGTCTGGATACATTGTAATCCTATATGGCCATCATCAGTACATAAGAATTACTCCACTGGGCATTTAATTGTTTAATTCGTAAATGACTAGTCAAGAACCAAGAAAAGTCTGGGATGATGTGTCATACATAGAAAGACTTGATACTAACATTACATGGCAAGACAATTACAGCATGAGAAACTAAAAGGCGAAGAAAGGGACTTTCTAAAGCTAATTGGAATGCAGCTTCATCGCCATAAGAAATTCACCATGGACCAGTAGATAAAGGCTAAAGCCCAGGTCAAACTTAAACTGGTAGGGTCAATGTGTGTAAGTGGTAGAAAAAAAATCTCGTTCAGAAAATGCATCTTATATTTTATTCCGAGAATATAGGAAAGCATACATCATTGGGCCAAGCTATGAGAATACAGACTACTCCAATGTAGCAGGATTGTGGTAAGAAGAGCCACCATAGCCGCCATGGCTATGCAATGTCAAGAGAAGCTCCACCTTTTCTGAAAAAGCTCATTCTGGCAGAAAACTGTGCAGCCAAAATTGATTTAAAAACTTCGGGATGGCCCAAATGAAAAGGGGTACCATCCCCGTTAAATGTGGCCTCACACAATAAAGAAAGAACTTCTGCAAAACTGATTTAAGAACTTCAGGATGGCCCAAATTGAAACGGGTAGCATCCCCATTAAATGTGGCATAACATAATAAAGAAAGAAAGCTGGACCCTAAAACCCCAAGTGCATAAGAGTGGGCAACACACATAAGGCCACCTCGCATTCATTAAAACTGTTAAGACCCCAAATGCATAAAAACGTATAACGCACATAAGCCTACCTCTCGTTTATTAAAACTGTTAAAAGTCCCGGCCGCATAAAAGTGGGTATAGGGCACATAAGCCTACTTCTCATCTGTTAACTCTCGGAGAATGCAGAAGATATCTAAAAGGACTTCTGTTAATTGCAACGTAGTGCCAGCCAAAGAAGCTCAATAATTCAGTGGGTGTGGAAAGAAAGCACGTTTTGGTCCTAAAGTTTATGGAATTGAATCCCATAGGAGGCTAAAACACCATGTGAATGGAGTTATAGTTGGAGAAGATACATACTATCAGGAAGGAAGTCTCAAGCTGAACCCTGAGAACCCTCAATAAAGGCAAGGAAAGAGAAAATCATGTCCACCCACCTGCTACCACTGCAGACCTGAATTTCTGTCCAATACTTCTGAGAAACGAAATGATCTAAACACAGATGTGATTCTTGAATCCTAATACTCTTTTAAAGGAAATAATATGGACCTATTTGACAAAACCCACCTATGTCCATTCTTCCATTTTTTATCAGATGCATCTTCACACTTGCAGAACCAAGATGGAATCAGGGTAGCCTCTTGCAATTGAAGGCGAGCAGGAAACATTTGGCATGGCAGACCCACCTCTGCATTTTAAAAACCCGAATCCAAACAGATCCGTGCCATGGCTTTTAAGGTCAATAGATAGCGGTAGGATACCAAAAAACCTGGAACCCATATACAGGACTGGGAGGAGCTCGGGCACAATGAAGCTCGGCTGCCAATTTATCCCATTACAATATCTCAATTCCTTCACTAAAATTATCAGAACTTATCCCATATCTACATCCTAATTATTTCAGTGAAAATTAGGAGAGGTCGGCATTCCATGATTACATGGACTGATAAGTAAGAAATGAAGGGTGCTTGTGTACCTTAATTCACACAAACCATCGCCAACAAGCTTTATCCAACCTAATGAGGCGCCCATTACTTCCTTCTTCAAACTGACCTCTACCTCCTTGTTGGTTCATTCTGACTTTCCCTTCATTTATCTGGATGTTTAGAGGTTTAATTACACATGTTTTGGTTATTAATTAATTGTGGGAGTTAGTCTACGAGCATCTGTCATGTAGAAATACGAGCCCGCTGATGCAAACGAGGATCATGTGCTGGAGCTCACTCATACATTTCACTTTATGGGTTGCCTTGTGATGGGTGAAGTGATTTGACTGTTTCCATATCTAAGTGAATCACGTGGCCATACACAGTAGAAACTGTTCCACGACATAGTTTACCTTCCCTGTCGTGGGAACAAATCGATTTTGTCACTGGCATAGAATGTTAAAACGGTTACCCGGTTCAATGGTTCTTGAATGAGACCATTCTATATTTTAATTCTCGATAAAAAGCATGAGGTGAACCGTGCATTTTTTAAACAAAAATCGCTATGGGAGAGGCTTCATAATTCGCAGGGTGCTATTTTAGGTTAGACCTCCACTTAAACATGAATTTTCAAAATGATAGCTCCAAATTGTTATCATTTGCCCTTAACTATGTTGACGAAAAAAAGATTGGTAGGTTTTGATGAAAATATGGAGTGGATTTGGTCATAGTGTTATTAGTCCCTGCCGGAAGGCCAGGGGCAGGGACTATAGCAATGAGTTCATCGCTGACTTCATATTAATTTAGGGTTGACTTTAAATTTTTTGTAGAAATTCTAATGTTTAACTTAGGAAGTTTGTATTCATATTTTTTTAAATAAAAAAATTATAAATTTGTTACAATGTTATTGGTTGATAGGTTTGAAGTGTTATTGCTGCCTTCACTTCTTCCCATGCTTTGATTAAATTCTTCCAACTACCACCACTATGCTTTGACTGTACTTTCATAAATGCCCAATGCATTGATAGTGATTACCATTCCGTCATTTGGGTCAAGTTTTATAACAGGTTGCATGCATTAGTTAATGAATCTGTAAGATAGGAAAATTGAGATAACCCGAAGCTATATGCGGCGACAGCACCTGTTGTCAAGGACACAGATATTAAAGCATGAAGTACACATAAAAAAACTCATCAAATTTAATATACAGTTAGACGTACACATAAACAAACACCTGTTGTCAAGGACACAAATATTAAAGCATGAACTACACATAAAAAAAACTCATCGAATTTAATATACAGCTAGACGTACACATAAACAAACATATGGATTTAATTTATAGCCTCAAACCACGTGAAGGCGCTAATAAGAGTCGAAACATAAACATATCAACCATATCCAAAAGTGGTTCTCGTTAACCAGATAACACATTTGTACTGATGATAACACAATTAAACTATCAAATATTTACATAAATATTAATATTTTTATTATAATTCAAATTACACTTCTTTACTGTGAAAATTGTCCATTGTCCATACAAGCCCGAACACCCTTCAATAAATGAAAAGAAAGGTTGTTTTACATGCTTTCAAAATGATAACTCCAAATTGTTACCATTTGCCGTTAACTATGTTGACAAAAAAAAGATTGGTAGGTTTTGATGAAAACATGGAGTGACCTTTGGTCATAGTGTTATACATGTTTTATATGTTTAACATTAGGTGTTTTACAAGTACTTTAAGGTACTGAGTAAATAAGATATTTAGGAGAACATGGAAGTAGACTTTGATCTACTTATGTATGTGCAATGTAGTGTTATGCATATATCGCATGTTTGACCATTATTTTGGAGGTTTCCATGGTTACATTAAACCCTTATGAATATTGGCTTCAATGGTGAAAACTCATCATTCCTCGTCATTAGTTCCAACCCATTAAGAGATATGTACTTAATAAAATGGAGCAAAGGCATACAAAAGGAAGTGGACATGAATTATTGCTCTAATTACAAATTATTAACTTGTTGGACACATCTTGTTCTTTCCTAAGCTAACTTTACTCAAGTAAGGACCTTACCTTCACACAAGTAAGACCGATGCAGTGAGTTCCTTAAATTCTCAAGAAGAGCTCGAGACAAGTCCTTACCTACCTTAGCAAAGCTCAAGCCTAAGACCTTACCTAAACTCGAATAAGACCGACACAATCAAGACCTTGCCTACCTAAGTAGAGCTCAAGACTAGGACCTTACTTGCCTAAGTAAAGCTAGCTTAGGTAAGACCTTTGAAGACCAACCCTTATAGATAGCTTAGTAAGACCATGACCTTTCCCATAGCGAAAGTGTATCCTATGATGCATTTACTTCGGTCTCACTTGCAATGCATTTACTTCAGTCTCACTTTCCATGCTCCACTCACCTTTATCAATAGAACAAATAAAGAAACGACTTGGATCTTCCAACTAACACAACGCATATTAACATACAATGTTTACTTGATCATGCAAAATGTGGATTAGCATTAGGTATCCCTGTTGAAATAATGTAACTGCGAAGAGCATTCTTATTATTTTGTTATTGGATTAAATCCCCATTGTGGATTAATCATGTCATTATTATTATTTTTATTATTAGATTAATCCCCATTGAGGATTAATCAAGTCGGTAATT